>CATIWQ010587504.1:0-28838 GCA_949673415.1 Euphorbia schlechtendalii
CCAACATATGGACAGACCCAAAGGATCGTGCGCTTAGAACTACTGATCTGGGATTTCTTGTACATGCAATGTTACAAGACTTGATGAAGAATCGATTACTAATTAATTGACATGTCAAGTCAATGTAATTGAATAATCTATTTGTTTAATTGATAACTTAATAAATTCATATGTTGAATAATTTAATTGAATAAATTTAATCATAAAATATTGTATACTAAAATTATTAATTGATTAAATTTAGTTAATTAAATTAATTTGTAGTATGACAATTTATTTGATTAAATTGCAATCTTTATTTTGTCTATAGGTTAATTTGTAAAATATGAAAGTTGACAATTAAATTTGTTTAAAGAATTAAACTATGGGATTTAATTATTAAACTTAAAATTAATTGATTCAAATTCATAATAATTAAACATAAACCTAATTTTCTAATTAGGGATAAATATAAAAAAAAAATAACAATAAAGAATACAAACCTAATTCAATTCTAATATATGAAATAAAAAAACGTGAACATGACAGCCCATATACACATAATTCACGTTTCCTAGCTATGTTGAATTAGGATTTGGTTTTTTTTTTTTTTTTTTCTTGGAGTTTTCTATGAGAATTCTTCATCGGTCCTGGTTCGAGAGGAGTTCGTGCACGTGAGATTGGAAAGCTTTTACTGCTGCTGTCTCTTAAAAAGACTATCAAGTAAGTTTTATTTGATTAAAAATTAAATCATCTTGAAACCCTATCAATGTTCTTGAGAATATCTTATTCGAATTCGAGAAAAATTTAACCGGTAATTCCTCCGACGCGGTTATGTTTTCGATCGGAATTCCCTACAGTTTCTTGATATATGATCATGTAACTTCTGGTTGTTGATTTGGAGACTTCTTACTTGCGTTAGACTGCTCAAATTTGGTTCTAGTTGTTCGCTAATTCTTTTCTCTTTGATGACATTGTTTTATAATTCTAGTGTTTTGCTTATTGTATTGTTATACAAGTTATTCTTTCATCGGAATATGCAACCACTTTTTATGATGCTTCTCTTCAATGGGTTATTTTGTTAATGGAAGAGTTTCACTTGTTTGAGCTTATTGGATTATTATGCCCTTATTTTTATATAGTCTGGACAAAACTAAGACGCATCTTGCAGTATATTTGAGTTCCATTTCTGTATATTTGAGCTTTCTTCAATCCTTGAGTTTGTCTTCTTCTTCTTCTGTTGCTAAGGATTGGTGTGAGAACTGAGAAGTTTATTTTAACAAAACAACTGCATAGAGTTTACGATAGTAGTGAAAGAGAACAAAGAATAATAATTTCCGGGCATAGAATAAATAATTTATTCTATTTATGAACAAAGAGATCGTACCTTATAATTTTTTTTATTCTTTTTCTTGTGCGAGAAGTTCATTTGTGAATAACAATTCTATGCAAAGTTCTTTTTACTCTGCATACAGATTCTATTATTTCAAGTGCTCAACTTTCTGGTAATTCGTTGCCCCTACTACTCCCTTGTGCCTGGTCAAATATATTGTGGTTTAACAAGTTATTGACATTGACGCAATAAGAATCTAGTTACAGAGATATCCAATTCATATTTTTTTTGTTAAATTCGGACAGGGAGTATTTATTGTTCTTTTTTTGTTAAATTTAATCGTTAATTTACAATTGTAACATATATGCATAGTCACAGCAATACAATATGACAGTTTAACACAAAAATGCATAAATATCCACAGCTGTTTTAAGTTTTTATTTAATGATGTATCGTTTATACAAACCCCTGTATAAACAGGGGTATATACTGCAATGTTATCAGAATCATATTAAAAAAAGGGAAAATTGTAGCATGTACTACAAAATCAACTACCTTGCTAAAAAATTGTCGGATTCCTTTAGCTCTTGTTTGCATTTCTGTTCTTAATCTTGTTAGAGATCTTTTGGAAAAATATTCTCTAATATTGATGTTGAAACATTAGAGTAATGTTGAATCTTATTTGTCCTGGTGATAAGAAAAAGAATGAAAAATACATGTTCAATTCATACATTTCATTTTGAAATGAAAGGCAAAGATTGAACCACCATTATTCTAATGTTTGTTCTCAACATTGGAGAATCATTTTCATAACAAAAAATGGTATCTTTCCATCCATATTTGCATATGATTCCAGACGAGAACCAATTTTAACATGAAGTTTTTGGTGTTTTGTGCCCTGTAAATACTAAATATAGATGTCAAACAATTGAATATACTCGGAGATCATTAGGTCGGGTAAATATTTGAAGACTTAGTTTATCTAATACAAAACCAATTGCCTTGACATACTATTTTCACAGGCTAAGATTTTAACGCTTAAACACCGTGCGGCACTAGCACAAAACAACCAACGATTATGCTAGCAGAGCCTTTGCGAGAATTTCTACATAAGTTGTGCTACGAATGCGAAAGCTAAGTAAGAACTAATGAGAGAGCTTTTATGGGAAACCTTACAAGTGTGTATTGCTTAACTTTTCAAGGTGATTACAAATGGGAGGGGAG
Source organism: Euphorbia schlechtendalii (assembly GCA_949673415.1). Classification (NCBI taxonomy): domain Eukaryota; kingdom Viridiplantae; phylum Streptophyta; class Magnoliopsida; order Malpighiales; family Euphorbiaceae; genus Euphorbia; species Euphorbia schlechtendalii. Next base: position 2,537 of record CATIWQ010587504.1, read on the forward strand.
TTGCATATTTATAGGCATTCTTCACCTCCTTAACGAACGGTCCGGATCGATTCTCTAGAAATATCTTTGATCCGAAGGCTATTACAACTTCCACTAGAATTTTCTATACAAATATCTCTATAACTAGATAACTATGGATAAATCTAGATACATTCTAGTTTATTCTACACACATGTAGTGAATTCTAGATGTGTGAAGACTAATCTAGAAGCTTATACAAAATTCGAGAACTTTACCGAGAAAAACCTCCTTTTACTGCTGAATTCGCACGGGAAGTTCCGTCGTGTACCATCTTGCGAGACTTTGCGATGTAATACGAGAAACTCCGCATATCCAAGTGTTGGGCCGTGTCATTCTCCCCCACTTGAGATGGCAACGCCCTCGTTGCCATGCATTGCGCTCAATGACCCTTGTGCTTCAAACTCCTCGATCAAGTTTGAAAATTGCCAAAGTTTCTTCGCAGGCTCCCAACTTGTCTCGATTGTCGACATGCCTTTCCACTTTACTAAATACTCCTTGGTCGCAGCTCCGTTGCGTGCTCGAATGACCCTTTTTTATAGGATTTCCTCGGCTTCTTTTTCAAAATGTTCTCTTATCCCGACATGTGCTCTCTTGTTAATGTTGGGTTCCTCGTTGTCGGGATCTTTGCGGTATGGCTTGAGTAGGCTCACATGAAAGACTGGATGAAGTTTCGAGTATGCCTCGAGCAACTCCAACTTGTAAGCTATAGAGCCTACTTTCTTGATAACTATGCCCCTCATATCATCGCATTAGTCCTTTGTGAAGTCCACGCACACGACCATGCTCGTATAACTTCACTAAGACTTGATCTCTAACTTGAAACTCACGAGGTGTTCTCTTTTTGTCCGCCCATTTCTTGGTACGCTTGGCCGACTTCTCCAAGTAGAGCTTAGCCTCATCGACCCTCTCTTACCAATCTTTGGCAAACTTTTATGCAGGTGGGCTATTCCCCTTATAACCGCTAACAATATCTTTGGGCGTTGTTGGTTGAAACCCCAAGACAATCTCAAACGGGCTTTTACCGGTGCTCTCACTCTTCATAAGATTATATGAGAATTAGGCAATACCGAGTAACTTTACCCAAACATTTTGATTGACCGCCACATAATGTTGAAGGTAAACTTCGAGCATGTTGTTGACACGTTCGGTTTGGCCATCGGTTTGTGGGTGCATTGTGGTGCTCATCTTTAGCTCAGTCCCGAACAAGCTGAAAAGTTCTTGCCAAAATTGCCCCATAAATCGCGAGTCCCTGTCGCTCACTATTGGTGTTGGCAATCCCCAATATTTCACCACATGCTTAAGGAAGAGCTTTGCGGCGGTCTCGGCAGTACATTCCTTTGGGGCAGGAATGAAGATGGCATACTTTAACAAGTGACCCACCACTACGAATATACTTGTGCAACCTTCAGATATGGGCAGGCTAACGATGAAATCCATTGAAACACTGTCCCATACTCGCTCGGGAATTGGTAGTGGTGATAGCAAACCATGCGAGTGTTCATGCTCTACCTTGTCTTGTTGACATACAAGACATGTTCGTACGTAGGCCTCCATGTCTTCCTGCATGTTTGACCAATAAAGCTTCTATTGAGCTAGAGTTAAAGTGCGATGAGTACCTGGGTGGCTAGCATATCTTGAATCATGACATTCCTTAAGGATGTCTCACCTTAAGTTATCCCATGCTGGTATGTACAAGCGGTTGCCTTTAGAGTAAAGTGCCCATCCTTGATCCAAAAACGAGCGGTCTTACCCTCCTTAACCAACTCCATGAATCTTTGAGCTTGTTGGTCTCGCTTCAATCCCTCCTTGATGCGCTCCAACAATGTTCCCTCGGGTGCACTCACCATTGGCGCAAGGCATGATTTTCTACTCAATGCGTCGGCCACGTTTTTTATCTTTCCCGGGCTATACTCTAGCTCGTACTTGAATTCCGCCAGATAGTCTAGCTAAAGTGCTTGCTTGCTAGACAATTTCGGTTGGTTTTGGTGGTAGCTCATTGCCTTGTTGTCCGTCTTGATCTTGAATGGCGTGGCTACCTTCAAGTAATGTTCCCACATGAGAAGGCAATGAACAACCGCTAGCATCTCCTTCTCATGTGTTGGTCATCGTTGCTCGGTATCATTGAGCTTTCGGCTTTCGTAAGCAATGGGATGGCCATCCTGCATAAGCACTCCTCCTATGGAAAAATCAAAGGTGTCGGTTTATACTTCGAATGGCTTATCGAAGTCGGGGAGTGCGAGAATTGGTTGTCTAGTTACCGCATCCTTTAAGGCTTCGAATGCGGTTTACTACTTGGCTGCCCAACACCAAGCTTGTCCCTTCTTTAGCAAGTGGGTGAGACTCGAGGCAATGGCCGAATGCCCCTCAATGAAACGTCTATAATAGTTGACAAGGCCTAAGAAAGATCACAACTCGATTGGTTTTGTGGGCTGCTCCCACTCCACAATGGCCTTGATCTTTGCGGGATCCATGCGAATCTTTCCACCACCTATAATGTGCCCTAGGAAAGGCACTTCACTTAACCTAAACGAGCACTTCTTCTTTTTGACGTAAAGCTGGTTTTCCCTTAAGATGTGAAGGACAACCCTCAAATGCTCCTTATGCTCGTCCATGGTGTTACTATAGATGATTGTATAAGATTTTAACGCTTAAACACCATGCGACACTAGCACAAAACAACCAACGATTATGCTAGCAAAGCCTTTGCGAGAATTTCTACACAAGTTGCGCTACAAATGCGGAAGCTAAGTAAGAACTAATGAGAGAGATTTTGTGGGAAACCTTACAAGTGTGTATTGCTTAGTTTCCAAGGTGATTATAAATGGGAGGGGAGTTACATATTTATAGGCATTCTTCACCTCCTTAACGAACGGTCCGGATCGATTCTCTAGAAATATCTTCGATCCGACGGCTATTACAACTTCCACTAGAATTTTCTATACAAATATCTCTATAACTAGATAACTATGGATAAATCTAGATACATTCTAGTTTATTCTACACACATGTAGTGAATTCGAGATGTGTGAAGACTAATCTAGAAACTTATACAAAATTCTAAGAATTTACCGAGAAAAACCTCCTTTTGCTGCCGAATTCGCACGAGAAGTTCCGTCGTGTGCCATCTTGCGAGACTTCACGATGTAATGCGAGAAACTCCGCATGTCCAAGTGTTGAGCCATGTCACTACGATGACAATGGCAAAAAATTTTATGTTCGTAAAGGAGACAATAATCGTGATTTTGTCCATTCCCAAGGTAATTTGACATCATCTGCCACCTTACCTACTGAGGGGACAAAAAGTACGATCTTTATAAATGCTACATAGAGTTGGACCACGTACTAAGCTTACCTTAAAAAGGTTTGCCTAGTTATATTATACTCCTAATTTTCTTCTATCTTATTTTTTCCACTCTTATTCCTTTTAATATTTTCCCGGTCAGTGCCTCCATAAGGTTTTCTCATGGATAGCGAAACCAAGACTACTGATCTCCGCGACACCTCCTTTGCTTATCTTAGCGCAGAACAACAGAAGTGCGTGTTTAAGCTGACACAATCTGCCCGAGTTTCTTGCCCCGACGTAACATCGAGCCTTGTTCCAACCGAATTTCAGTTAGAGAGACCCACTAGGGATAAGGAGGGTGAAATCAGCGTGTTCGGTGCTGAACGATACTTCAACACGAAACTAGACAACAAGAATGGAGGATTTTCGGCTGATAATAATGCGGGAAATTTCGTACATCCTAATAGATCCGGTCTTCGTAAAATAAGATCAAGTGTGAGTTCTGAATCAAGTTTGAATAGCAAAACCACTTTCTTACCAAGTACTAGACGAAACTTGTCTCAGACGAAAAAAGTGAATAAATGGTTCTTTCGCGGGTTTGGCTGCAATGGATCTTGTTCTGACGATAAATCCATCCAAGTTGGTGGAAATGTTGCTCAAACGAAACTGTCTCTGTCGAAATTCCAAGAAAAAGACGAAAAACAAAAGAATTCAAAAGAATCTTTCGAGGTTTTCGGTAAACATGAGACAAACAAGGAAGGCATAGCATCAAACTTGGAGCAGAAACTTTGCAGGTTAACTTGGGATGCTATTCCATTTTCAACGGCGCAAAGTTTTCCATCCAAATCTGCAACCTATAAAGAAGATCCAGAATTTGAAGAAAGTGAAGCAAGTTCGGATCTTTTTGAGATAGAGAACATATTTTGCAGCACAAAACCAAGCTGCACTAAATTATCATCATAACATGTCATTGGATTCCTCTATTAATTCTATTTCTCTTGATTGCAATATTACGTGGCCAATTAATACATATTAATAAAGCATTTGTCATGTATTAATACATATTAATGAGGTCTTAATATGTAACATAATCAATAGTTGTTTTATTATATTAATCAAATATAAAGTATAGTGTATATTATAATAAGTTAATTTAATAGCTGTATTATGCAGCAGAAAAATAAAGATGAAAGTAATAAAGAGGTTGGGCATTCATGGAGAGGTTGGGCATCACAATCAGGGCTTTAAATAAAATAAAATCTGTTCTAATGATTTAAACATGACATATAGCCATATTGTCCTAAAATTTAGAATTTATGTCTGTAAATGGAACAATTAGGTTGGATTCATAACAAATTAATATTTATTTTATTAAATTACAATTGTATACATGTATCATATCATTGATATCTCATAACATACTATTGGTATATCATATTATATAGTATTGTTTTACTATAGTATAGAAACCAGTGGCTATGTAGCAATATTCTCGTAATTGTAACATTAGTCATACCAAATGTATAGAGTTAAGAGGTGGCACTGACATGCCACTATGTTTGATAATGTGTTTGTACTACAGGGATGCACTGATTTCTTTTTGTGAAAGGATATTACTGATATGAATACATTTTTATTTTCAATTTTTGTGTAGGATGATTTTGCTCTGATTTCAAAATTATTTTTAGGAGTTTATTGATTTGAAAATCGAACAGCTCTATTGATAACGAAAATGTCGGGTTTAAAGGTTAAGGTAAGACAACAGTCAAAACATTTCCATCAATTGTGTTAGGCAAACACGAAAAGGAGGATGAAGTTAAAGGTGATTGTCTTCTTGCCTTTTGGTTGTCAAATCTTTATCTTGTAATGGACACTAAGTTTTCATTTTTTTAAAACAATAGAATAGTTTTGATTATTGGGTAATATTTGTTTTGTGTCATTAAGCATTGGATAAAGTTCAATACACCGGATATTTGAATTTCGAATTGCAATTTGGTTTTACAATTCCATGCCCGTCGATTTGGGCACATCCCCACCCATAAGGTTATAATAAATTGAGTTATGTATTTATTGTCTGAATCCCCCTTTATCTTTTAAAGATTGTGTTGAACGTAGAATTAACGTTTTTAGCTTTGATTTGTTAGACTAGTCCCGAGCTCCAATAAACTGATTCGTTATGTAATAAATTTTAAAATTTGTCAAAAGTTATTTGACAAATTACAAGAATTACACACAAAAAAAATGATGTATTATCATTTTTCATACAAATGATAAAGTCATGTATTTAGTTGCTAATTGATCAAATTTTTCTAGATTTGCAATTATTTGTTTATTGGAAAGTTAATTCATAAAATGTACACGGAAATTATTGAGGTGGTTTCTTTCACTGAAAATATTTATCTTATAATCTTATTTTTATGTTATAAAATTTAGCAGAGAGCCAGAGATACACTTTTTTAGATGTAGATTATTGATATCTTCGTTTTTAACAATTTACAACTTACTTTGTCCCTTATCATTACTGAATCAATTTTAACATCATTTTCGTCATCGTAAAATTCACCTGCTCTTTAAAATAATATCTAGTCCAAATTTATAATAGGGGGAAAGATTATCTTTACCTACAAACTGAAAGGTGCCACCTGTCACTAAATCCTTAAAGCAGTCCTAAGTAGTAATTAGCAACTCTTCAATGACTACAACACCCTTACCAAAAGCACTGCTTCAGCCTAATGATTGGAGTTGCACAATACATTCATAAAATTGAGATACATGTGATTGAAACTCCCAAAACCCTAACAACCCTAACCCTTTTGTTGCCACGTTTTTTTTCTCCCGCATAAAGAAGAGCAAAGCAGAGCACCGGAATTAGGGTTTAAGCCAATCCTCAAACCTGCAACTGAGTCAATTCTTGGGGTTCGCAGAAGAGAAAATGGTCGCAGACAAGGGCAAAAAGCAGAAGGTATCTGAGAAAAGCGAGGAAGAGAATAATCAAATCGATGAAGCACTCGTCCTCTCTATTGAAAAGCTGCAAGAAATTCAGGATGAACTCGAAAAGGTATTTTCTTTTTGTATGAATTGTTGCCAAATTGTGCACAAATTTTTGTTTACCATCTTTCTTATACCTCTTGTAAGAAGCGGAATCTCAATTTAGCTTAACATTGCTACGCCGGAGGGAAGTTTTTTCAATGAATTTTGATTTTCGAATGGTGTTTCTTATTGTTCTGATTTTTTATTGTTTTTTAAATTCTTCGGCCTGATAGGGAAGCTGTTTTTCTCAAAAGTATTCATTTTACTTTTCTGTTTTAAATGAGTTGCTCAAACCTTATTAAATTACTCAGCCATCCAACAATTGAAATGCCCGAATCTTCCATTTTTTTACTGTCACGCATGCACAATTCGAGTAATTTAGCTGTTGATTGTTCTGTCTCTGTTATATATTGATTTATCTAATTATCTTAGATATTTCACAAAACTCTTCTTTCCCAATTACTGTCTCTTTAACTTTACCCTGAATTCCCAATGGGATTGCTACTTGTGTTAGCAAAATATGTCTACTTTAATGTTTTGTAAATCAATTGATACTTTACTGGAATTATATATTTGTAGTTCATGCATCCTCATATTTATTGGTTACATAGTATTTATTACTAGCACTAGTGATGCTTTTGATATGGGTGTGTACATAGTTGTTAAAGGCGTGCCTGACGTAGGGCGCCACCCTTGGAGCCTCAGCATATCACAGGCGGGGTAGTGTCCAACAGGCGCGCATCAAGTGCGCGTTTGAGCGTCTCACGGACACATCTATCCTAAGGGGTTTAATTTTGCATAATTATGTTTTTTACATCCATTTTTAAGAGTTTTAAATAATAATATAAGGCTAGATATTTCTAATTCAGTTCTTATTAAGGCTAAATCAACTCAAGTATGGATATTTTTGATACAACATGTAAAATTTACATATATATATATACCTCCAACAATTCTATTTAATGGTTTTAACTTACTCTAATATATTTTCCATCTATTTTAAGAGTTTTAATAAAAGAATTAAAGTGTAGATATTCCTAATTCAATTCATTTTAAGGTTGGATTATTTCAAGACTATATATTCTATATGTAACATGTTAATTTTACATGTATATGCACCTCTAACAATTCTGTTAGTTCTTTTTTGTTATGTTATTGCATCTAACTTCGATTCGTAAGAAAAATATTTTTTGTAAATTTTTGGCGCCTAATGTACCTCGGGCGCTCGCCTTGACTTCGGGCGCGCCTTCGGGCAAGGCTAGCCCTCTTGTGCCTCTGTGCGCCTAGCGCCTCTAACAACTATGGGTGTGTAGATCAACGAAGAGGCGAGTGACAAGGTATTGGAAGTTGAGCAGAAGTATAATGAGATACGAAGGCCAGTCTACAATAAGCGCAATGGGATCATCAAAACCATACCTGACTTCTGGTTAACTGCTGTCAGTATCTATTTTCCGCTCTTATGGCTTATCATATCATTGGTTTGGTCAATCTAATTAGTTTTATTTTTTGCTTTTCGCAGTTTTTGAGCCATCCTGTTCTCAGTTCATTGCTAAACGAGGAGGATCAGAAGGTTTGTGTTCTATTCCTCCAACTAATGAATGTTACCTGGTGGACTGGGCTGTTTTTGTTTCGTATTATTAGCTAAATTTGAACATTTTATTTGTTGCACTTCTAATTTGAAATTGTTTAAGCTGTCTGCTTCAGTTCATTGTTTTTTACTTTGCCCTTTGCAGATATTCAAGCACTTAACATCCCTGGAGGTTGAGGACTTCAAAGATGTGAAATCGGGGTATTCAATTACATTTGTGAGTCCATAAACTGCTCAATGTTTGCCGGTTTTATGAACATTTGATTTCTTTCTTGAAGAAAATAACCTGATAATAATTGGATATCATCTCCCGTCTCTAAACTTTCATGTGCCTTTTCCATTCCAGAATTTTGAATCAAATCCTTATTTCGAGGACACGAAGCTTACAAAGACCTTCACATTCCTTGATGAAGGAACAACTGAAATCACTGCTACATCCATCAAGTGGAAAAATGGCATGGTAAGTGTCACTTAGGGGCTTTCTTGGAACTTCTAAATTGTTTATTTCTGTTTTTGATTTAATCTCAATTTTATTTTCAATTTATGAAGGGTATACCTAATGGAGATTGTCATGAGAAGAAAGGGAACAAAAGGCCTCTTAGTGAGGATAGGTTGGTTGTCCTTACTTTATCTCAAAGTTTTCTATCATTCTGGAAAACTGAATTAGAGAGAAAAATGGTCTGTAGTGACTCAACTTTATAAACACAAAATGCAATTTCTTGGCAATATATTCTGATTTTTGCCTTGCCATCTTTCCTTCAATACTATTGCCATCTTTCCTTCAATACTATGCATATCTTTTACATGGTGTATTTCGAGTATGATAGGATAGGTAAAGTTTATCTTCCTGGCTAAGTTTTGACATGGGATTCAGAAATATAAACTAAATAATAGCACTTCTCTAGAAGAAATGCATGCATTTGAACTTGTTCGTTAAATTTCATTTGTAAAGCCTCTGCAGTATTTTGCTATTTTGTGTTTATACAATAATGTATCTGTTGGGATACTCTTGTGCAACTTAGTAAATATTAATATTACCTAACATAGAATTAGACAAATTCAATTTAGAATTTAAGAGCTTTTATTATAGTATATAAAATTGCATAGACGTGCTTTTTGTCCTGACCTACAAATTTGTATTGATGCCAGCTTCTTCACCTGGTTCAGTAGTGTGGAACAAAAAGAGATAGAAGATTTGCAGGATGAAGTATGTTATACTTGTTTGGAAATTATATATTTATTAAGTGTTCTCTATTGCTGAATTTGCTCAAAATTATGGTGAAAATTTGCAGATTGCAGACATAATCAAGGAAGATTTGTGGCCCAATCCACTCTCTTATTTCAACACTGTAAAGTTTTCCTCCTTCGTCTTGCATCCTTATTTTTCGCAAGCTAAAATTACTTGTGATGCTTATTCCCTTTTTTCTTCAATTTTAGGAGCCTGATGACGAGGAGTTCGATGGGGATGATGCCGATGATGGGGTAATTGCATTCCTCCATTTTTCATTTCTTGTTCATTGATAGGTGGCAGCATAATATTGCTAGATTATGAAGTTAAAAATATGAAAAATGAATTAAGGAAAGGAGCTTGTTATATGTTGATGGCTTCATGCATCGGAAGGTGTCCCAAGTTGTCCCAAAAATCCTGCTACCCCCTGAACTTCAAAATCTACCCCATAGCTACCTCAACTTTTAAAAAGTGCACTACTTTGCTCCTTGAACGTCACGTGTCAGCTTCTGATTGGAGAGAGAAAATCGGAAAAATGACATCATTGAAAAGTCAAACTAATCAGAAGTTGACATGTGATTCGGCACACTTTTTGAAAGATGAGGGAGCTACGAGGTCATTTCCAAAGTTCAGGGGCACAGTAGGTGTTGTTTGGACAACTGGGGATACCTCCTGGTGCATTAGGCCTATGTTGAAAGAATTGGAAAATAAAGATGATGTTAAGGTTAACCGCTGGGGCCATGCATCTTCTCTTCTAGTGTGTAATGTATGTTTAAATGTTTTAAGCTTCTTTCCACATTTCTTTGCTACATTCTCGCATTTATATCTTTTTTCGTTTAAGAGGAAGTCCTTTCTGGAGTGTTTTCTCGTTTCTTCAGTTTAATAAATATGGTTTGGGTGTTCATTTGACACTGATGCTGGGGTATAACAATTAATAAGGAAGAAAATGTAATAAGTTGAAGATGGCTTTTGGAATCTATATTTACTAATACATGGAGCAGGAGTACCAAGTAACTGATAAATAAACGCTCAGTTAAAGAAGTATTCACATTCTTAATTGTTGTCTGCTGGATTAGACAATGCTAGTGCTTAGTGTGACACTCTGATTGTCTTCCTTTTACTAACAAAAGAGTTTGTTTTTTTTTTATTCCTTGTATATTATGAAATTATTTTAAGTATACCAAATGATTTAGAAATGTCATATTATGTCTGTAACTTTGCCTTATGATATAAGATCTATGATTGGCCTTTATATTTCAACTTAATCTTTTGAATCAAACGGTTCCATAACATGGTATCAAAGCCTCTTGAACCTAGAGGTCGAGATTTCAAACCGTGACAGCTCCATTTGTTGAATGAATTTCAACACATGGTAGAATGTGTATGTGTTTTAGATGTTCGTTTTTCCTCGAATAAAATGATTAAAACTAGCTGACTAGGGATGGAAAAGCTTTGCTCTATTTGTAAATAACTTAGTTGTTTATTATTTCCTAGTTTTCATAATACTTGCGTTGATTGCAGGACAAGGAAGGCGATGACTCAGACGAGGATGATGATGATGATGACGATGAACAAGATGATGACGGAGAAGATGAAGAATAACTGAATTCAGGTTTGATCAGATGGTTAAGCCGGTCATTAAAATTCGAGAAAAAAAGGGTCTTGTAAAGCGGTATATTTAAGGAAGCAAGAGGGGGTTGTAGGGAGAATTATAAAGTATTTATCTTTTTTACAGTAGCTTTTTACTCTGCTTAGGCAACTACTACTACTGACTGGTGCCTTGTTCGGTCTGTGTTTCTTGACTTTCATTTTTTTAAATGTCTTCCTTTTTTTTATTGCTGAGTGAGCTATTTTTAAGGTTTTTTAATATCATTCTGTTATGGCCTTCTACTTTAACGTTAGCCTGGCGGAATTTCTTTCTATGGAGTAGAATTATACTCTGCGGTGTAAAGTTTGGATATGGTTGTTATTTATGAATCCGTACAGTATCAGAGGTATAAATTATAACAGCCTGTCGGTTTTTCCTGAAAACGTGCCAATGAATGAAACCTCGATTAACTTTTCGCCAGGTTTGGTTTCATTAACAAATGTTGGTGTTGCTCTTATGTGAACATCTTTGTTTAGTTTTGGAACAACTTGTTGCCACCTGGAAACATCAGTTGCGCCTTTTTCCAGGGTTTTCCAAATCCTGAATACCCTAACAATTTTAGGAACCTAAACAAATTCTAGCACCATTCAAGAATAACCCTGAAACTCAATCCGCCGCATCCTCTGATCTCCCAAAAAAGATGTTATCCCATTGACCGCCTGTCGAGTAATTTCCTGTTAAAATCGAGAATTCTAGCGTCAAAGACATTATCGATGGACAACCTGTATTTTTGTATTAAGTTTCCATATCCTCCTCCTGTGAAATGACCTCCAATTCGTACAGTATAAGCTACACCAGCCGGAAAGGCATGGTTTTTACTTATGTTCCCAATCGTGTAATAAAGTTCGCCTAATGTCGCTCGCTCCTGTTTGAACCCAACCCAAATAAGAATCATGAATGTTTTAATGGCTCTCAGATTAAACATGTCGAGAATAATGAAACGATGGCCTTCATAATCGTGGCCCCCTCTACGAATCCTGATTTGTAACCCGTTCTTGAACATGAGTTTTGTCTTTGGCTGCTATTATAGCAAGGGGCTTCGGGGTTGTCGAGGTGTAAAAACTTGTAGTTTTTTTATATATGCTCTTAGTTTCGATTCGAAAGAGGGATTGTTTGATGTGTAAACTGTTTCAAGAATCAAATTGGAGGATTTGGTATGATTTGGAAGGCATTTTGGAAAACTGAGGAAATTGGAATTACAAGTTGCGAAAGAGAATGAAAAGAAAATTATGCCAAGAAAAATAAAAATTGCTGCAAAGTTTGAAGGTTTCATCATTTTGGGTTTCATATGCTTGTAAATATTAAATGGAGAGGAGTAGTTCTTTCATGAGTTGTATGATAGCTAGGAATAGCTATTTCATCTCGACGACGGGCTCTAGGTAAATACTTCACCTTTTTCCATTCGTTTTTCTCTTATTCCGCGGAATAGCTATTCCGCCAACCAAACGAGCCCATAATGTTATAAGATAAATTGAGCCAGCGAGGTAGGGCACCAGCTCTATGAAGCTTATTAAATAAGTATTAAGGGGTGAAGCTTTCATACTTAATATCTTGATATACATGTTGGCAGTTCCTATAGTATTTGATTGTGGGCATCTTTATTTTAGTCTCCTGCTCGTTTCCTAGAGCCAAGTTTATTTTTTGCTGTGATTCATTGCCTTAAAAATAATTCTAACATTTTTTAAATGTTCACTTTTTAGTAGGTTTTAAAACATGGCTTAAAATCATCAAAATAACATAAACTTTACTGATGCTAAGGGCATCTCCAACCCTACACCTCTAATTTTCACTTCAAATTCTATTTTACTTTATAATTTGAAGTTGTTACAGTATTTTTTTCTTCAACACTGCATTTCATTTTTCATTTCAAAGTTTAAAACCACAACTATAAAAGTAATAATAATTTTTTAAATAATAAAATAAAACAAGTTTTTTTTTATAAATAAAATAAGATTAAAAATCTAAATATATATTCAAAGTAAAGAATTTTTTAAAAAAATAAAAAAATTTTAGTTTTTTATTTTTTTTGATATTAGTTTTGAATTGCGGTGTGATTGTTTATGCTTGTGTTAGTTTTTAAGTCTTTTTTGGCTTTCATTCGAATCTAATTTTGAGATCATGACATTATACTTGATATAATGAATTTTATACCTATTATAATAGTCATTTTTATGAATAATATGAAAAGTATTAAATGATTGGAAATAAAGAAAGTATTTATATCTAGTTCCAGATTTCGCATTCGAATAATAATAGTAATTAAAATTGATATAATGACTATTAATCCAAGTATAATGACTATTATATTTGTATAACAGTTATTAGAACGAATAATATGAGAGAATGTTCAAATCTTTGGTGATAAAGAAAGTATTCAGATTCAGTTTCAGATTTCACAATCAAATCCAGTTTCATCTCATGTCATTAACATGGTATAATGATTATTGTACTAAACTAAAAATATTAAAGAATATTCAAATAATTTGAAATTAAGAAAGTATTACCATCCTCTTTCAAATTTCATAATTCAGTAACACAATAGTCATTATACTTGGTATAACTAGGGATGTTAACAGATCTTGGACCGGTTCGAATCTGTGGATCCGGACCCGTTATTTAGGATATGGATCTTATTTTTATAGATCTGTTGGATCCGGGTTCTAGAAGACATATACGGGTCCGGGTTTGGATTTTACCATGAAACTTAGATCTAAACCGTACTTTGATCCGTAATTAAAGATTAATTGAAGACTAATTGTACGCTTTTATTTATTATATACCTCAAAAATATTGAATGGTTAATATTATTTAAGATCCATGTAGATCCAATTGCATGAACTTGATTTAATGAGCATGTTTGAAAAACTGTGAAAGATACAAGTATGGAAGCATAAACTAAGAATTAGATGTTAAATACATGGACCGTTTATGGATCCGGATCCGTTGGATCGGGATCTGGATCCTAAAATTATAAATCCAAAGAATCCGAGACGGATCCGGATCTAGTACATTCAAACCGATATGGATCGGGTCCAAGTTGGATTCGGCCCTTTACCTTCCCTAAGTTATTTAAATAATTTGAGATAAATAAAATATTAAGGTCTAATTTCAGATTTCATATTCGAATAATATAATAGTCATTGTACATGTATAATGGTCATCATACCAGATTAATAGCTATAAACCAGAAATTAGTGATTATTCGTTATTTTCACGTATTTTGAAAAATAAAATTTAAAATGACGTTTTTTTGAAAAATCAAAACTTAAATTTTGATATGTATAAAAGTACACAATGAGAAAGCCTAAAATTATTTTGGTTTTTTTTAGTGTCGTAAAATGCCCCTTAAATTATACCTTTCAAGCCTAAAGTCGAATGGCTCTTCCCAGTCGCTCTTACATTTACACAAAACAATTGTCCCTCTAACACATCAAAATACATAAGATTTGGGGCACGTCTGTACCAGACTTACAGCATGTATCTAAGCTCATCCTAAATTATCCATCAAATTTGTATGAATCATCAAATATGACTAAAAACCTATAAATAAATATTTATATATATATTTTAGTCTGATCGGATTCAAATATTTATATAAATCACAAGCTCAAACCAAACTATTGAACTTATTAAAAAAATCCGTATCTAAAACCAGCTCATGATGTTGAACTTATCCGCTTTGCCCACAAACAAGGTTAAGATATAGTCATTTTGTTAGATGAGGATTTCAAACTCCTAAAATATGGGTTTAACTTGGGAAATTAACTATACTATATTACTTTTTCCTATGAATTAGTACGCATTGGTTTGATGTTCTATTAGTATTACTAATTGATTTTTTTTAATAATATGTTTAAAAACTAAATCAAATAAAGAAAATGAAAATAGGGCATCAAAAAGAAAGACAACACTAGACCTGTTCGTCAGCGGGTTGGGCCAGGCTTGGCGGCATTTTACAAAATGTTATCCCAAACTCATACTTTAAAAATTCGAGCTCAGACCGGGTTTACAAGGTCATTTCCATGCCCATAAATATTTTTATATTATATTTTTTTAAACTAAATAAAAAATATAAAATAAGCCAGAATATGCTTAAATTTTTAATATAATTGGTTAATTTACTTAAAATATCTAATGTTTAGTAACATTTAGTGTAATCAAATATACAAATTTAATAGGATAAAATATAAATTCTTAAAATAATTATAAATTTAATGTATAAATGTATAGTAAATAAATAAAATTATTCGTCGGGTCGAGCTTGGGTATTTATATAAATATCAAACACAGCCCATAAATCTTCGACTTTGACAGTTTAGGTTCGGACCGGGTTTTTTTAAAAATGAATTTTCAAACCCGATTCATTGAAGTGGGCTCGGACTGGACCGACCAGACAACCCTGCCCACATGTCTAGACAACACTAAGAAAAGATACCGAAAAATAAAAAATGGAATAAATAAGAAAAAGAAAACGATGAAATCATAATTCAGATTGTAAAGAAGCAATAAATGAGTTGTACAATTAGCCTTTGCCTCAATCAAATATCCATCAATCAGAAAAAAGTAACGAAGAATTTCAGATTCCCTATGGAGTTTGTGCCTTGTTTTACATTTATTATCTATTTTAAAAATAAAAAGTAATTTTATTACTTATTTTTAAACTATCAAAATTTTAGACTACTGAAAATTATATATTTTTTTATCAGATGCACGATTATATTTAAGCCGGTCAATAAACTCTACAATTTACTATGTTGTATTAAGTGAAATATTACCATAGAAAAATCAAAGAGAAATTATATTTTTTTTGTTAACAAAAATATATATCTTAATAAACTTATAAAAATCATATTAGCCTTTATATTTCTTATCATCATACATTAGTTTTAAGTGCTAAATAAGAATTATAAAACAAATTATTCATTAATAAGCTACATTAGCTTGCATTTAAGAACAATATATCAATAACTAAATCATACGGGTTGGGTCTTTATGCACATGAAGAGTCTGTTTGTTAGATTAAGCTAATTTTTCATTTGCAAAAAAGAAAAGGAAATAATTAAAATTCGTAACTGTTTGGTAAAATATAAAATATATGTTGAGATTTATTTTACAAGGCATTAACCTCCTTTTTCAAATCTCATCAAAACGTAACTTTTTAAAAAATATTTTTGAGGTTTGAATTTTATTATCTCAAATCAACTTCACCTAATTTTTTTTATTTTGAAACTTTTGTAGGACCTAGTAAAGTGATAGAATAGGTCAGAGGGTGTGAATGACTCTTTTTTTAGTTCACCGTTTTCTTCAGAAGGTTGCTTCTGAAGATGCTTTTGAGTAAATATCATTTACTCAGAATCCCCTTTATATATTTAAGTGTTTTAGTTGCGGAATTAATTAAACACAAAAATAGAGCAGAGTAAGGAAATATGCAAACGGGGATTTTATCCTGATTCATCCTTTACCTAATCTAGTCCTTGGAATCTCTTGTCCAAGATTTAATTCACTAATGGCTTTTCTTCTGGTGAAAAGCAAACCTTTTACAGCTTATGACTGAAGTTCCTTTCAACAGCCTGGCCCATGATGAGCTATACCAATACAAGAGTACCGTCCTTCTGTATCTGAGGCTCTGAGCTTCTTCTCTCTTAAGTACCTTCCTTATGATATTGTCAAGCTCCCTCACACTAACTTTCCCTCAGCTTAGTGTGATTTACAGCAGTTTTTAGATAAACAATTTTTGTGAGCTTCTGAACTTTGTTTCAGTTAGCTTAAGTACAATGTGATTTACAACAGTTTTTAGATAAACAAATTCTGTGAGCTTCTGAACTTTGTTTCAGTTAGCTTAAATACAAACAGGTAAGATTTGAATGTTTACTAGAAGAAAATTGCAAGTGGAATTGAGAATTTGTTCACTCTTAAATTCTTTTGTTAATTTAGCAACCTTCTTCAATGGCGGAAATCATCCTTTTATAGAGGGAGAGAATGTTTCCGTTGATTTTAGACCATAGCCAGGAATTCTGACGTTATCTCTCAATCTTGTTTCCGTTAACAATTCATTAGAGTAGCTCGTCCAACTTTGATCCGCGCCATGCTGTGCCAGGTTGATTTGGGGACCCATTTTGTACAGTGGATGCAGATCAGTTTGCAGAAATGTTTTTGTTCCTCATTTTGCAACAAATTTTGTATTGTAGTACACTTGAGGACAGAGCAGCGGCAGTATTAAATGCCAGATCAGATTTCTTGACTTTTACCACCGAAAGACTAAGTTGTCCTTTACAGTACATCAGAGGAGCTTCTTGAGGTTCTGAGTCTTGAGTGTTCTTCTGATCTTTTAACTGCTTCTAAGGCGTCACAGCGCTGCTGACATATTCTGAGGCAACTTGCTTCTGAACTCAGAACTTAAAAAACTAATTTAGCTTCAGAATCCAACAACTTTATTTTTGTATAATTGATTAAATATAATATTCATTTTAGTCATGTAACAAATCTAACAATAAACGTAAATCATATTTTTTTACCAAATACTAATTACAGATTGATTAATAACCGC
The DNA here is from genome assembly GCA_949673415.1 of Euphorbia schlechtendalii. NCBI lineage: Eukaryota > Viridiplantae > Streptophyta > Magnoliopsida > Malpighiales > Euphorbiaceae > Euphorbia > Euphorbia schlechtendalii. Next base: position 19,882 of record CATIWQ010587504.1, read on the forward strand.
AACAACAACAACAGTACTAACAACTATGTTATCAAATGGGGCCAAAGTTTATTTTTAAATATTTCTCAAAAGAATATTTTCTTTGAATTTCAGAAGGAACTTAAAATAATGTATTTTCATCATATGGTGAAAGGAATGTGTAATGGCCTTTTCAAGGTATTTTGTTGTTTGGTAAATCCTGTTGAATCTCTCACTTGTTATTTGGACTATTTATTGTCATTTTTTTTGAAAGAATTTAACTCAATTGTTTTTATTATATTTATTTATAGTTCAAAACAATATCTGCATCTAAATCTCAACACCTTAATATTTTATTTATATAGCGTCAGCATATTTTTCAAATTATGATAACGAAATTACAAAGAAAATGTCAAAAAAGCTGATTAAATTTTGTAATCCAAAATATAGAAAATTGCATTGATAGTCATTATCAAAAGCCAGTTGGTGTGTTTTCATTGGCTTTGTTTAAGATTTTCATGGATAAGATACTGACTATGTCGAATATGGTTTTTCTCAATTCATTACAATTTAAAAACGACATCTACACTCTAAATTTGACTCACATGCATGCATATACTATTGTTCTTTTAGTTACACGTGGAATAAATTTCACATTATTCTTACTCACGGTTCTTAATATTTGTCGTTTTAAACTTTTTACTTTGATTCCTTATACTTATCATTTTAAAATATCAATGCATTTTTTAACAAGGTTTTCTTAATATACCATTGCATTAATTAGGAAAAAAGATTAAGTGTAAATTAATTTATAAGTTGGTAATTAAGAAGAGACAGAATTTTATTATAAAGTAAAAAAGATAAAATAATCATTTTATAGTGTAATAAATATCTTATTGGATTTAATGAAAAATTTAAATAACAAATATTGGAAACTGGATGGATTTTGTTTAATTTTCCAAAAATAATAGGTCAATCCCATTTGTTTCTAATCTTAAAATATTTGGCACTACACTGTAGTACTTATTTGTTTTCAATCTAAGTTAACTATCTTAATTATTTCATTTTCATATTAAAACCAAAATTTTATAAAACTTTCAGTTTTAAGTATGAAGAGTTCCCATTTGTATATTTCTTCTTAATTTTTTTCTTGCCAAAATATATTATATCTGAATAAAATATTTAGCAAAATAGTGTAACTTAGACTAAGTATGGAAAGATTCCATCTGTATCTTTTCTAAATAAAAAATAAAATCATCCTTGCACATATCAAACTAATTTAAAGTGACTTTTAATGTTAAATTACTTTAAGGTGTAAATAAATGTAAATTCATGAGGAAATCAAGCTTGGCATAAAAAAAGCATTTATCATGGATGCTATTAGAACTATCTTGTATCTCCCGATTTTATCAGAAAACCCACGGCTCCAACCACGTCAATAAAATAATGGAAGAAACATATTAGTATTAATATTATGAATGTATTGATAGTTATGTATATTAATATGATAAAATAACTGGTTTAATCTGGTTGATATGATAATATGACCAACCGTGCCATGTACAAGTGGTTTCGGCGGTTTGAAGTCTTTTTAAAGAAATACAGGTACCATAATGACTGATTTGAATGTAATAAAATATAGAAAAGTCTTAAGTTCTTCAACAACAAAAAATAAATTTAACCACTAGATTTTGACCTAATGATCAATATCTCTTAAAGAATTCAAGAAATTTGGAGTTGAATGTTGAGCAGCACAAGCAATAAATTTGGTAAACAAAAATGTAACTAGGAATAATATAGCAATTAGAAGGGTGGGAGCGGGCGACATTTTTGTTACAAATGGGAAGAAAAATGTCATATAATGAAAATTTCATTATGTCAAATACAAGATAAGAAGTTGAATTGAGTAAATTCTATGGTAACTTTGTTTTTAATAAAGTATATCTTACTTTACATCTTATCATTATTTGATCAATAATATGAAAATTAATCCAATAATGATAAAAGACAAAATAAAATTTACTTTGTTAAATAAAGTCACTAACCTACACCGTTCAATAAATAAAAAAAAGATAATTACTTCTTTATTTGTTTAAATATATACATAGAACGTAGACGCATAATAAGGTGTCTGACTAGGAATAATATAGCAATTAGAAGGGTGGGAGCGGGGTTATATGGACATTTTTGTTACAAATGGGAAGAAAAATGTCATATGATGAAAATTTCATTATGTCAAATATAAGATAAGAAGTTGAATTGGGTAAATTCTATAGTTACTTTGTTTTTAATAAAATAAATTTTACTTTACATCTTATAATTATTTGATCAATGATGTAAAGATTAATTCAATAATAATTAAAAATAAAATAAAATTTACTTTGTTAAAAATAAAGTCAGTAATCTACACCGTTCAATAAATAAAAAAAGATAATTACTTCTTTATTTGTTTAAATATATACATATAACGGCGATACATAATAAGGTGTCTGACTATTTCCAAATTACTAGTTTGGTCTTGAAGTAACTGAATTTTCAATGGTATTGAGCACACCTATTTGTTCAGTCGCTTTTGACCAAATTTCTTGGATTTTTTTTACTAAATACATCAACTCAAATCGTGTATTTCACACTTTAGTTTAGAACTTCGTTCTTTAAGATGGATTGATGAACTCATGTCTCTAATTAATTTGTAAATTTTAATATAGAAAAATAAGGATAAAGTTTTTTTGTTTTTTCAATAAAATGTATTAATTTCATTTTAAAAGGAAAAATAGTATAATAACATATATTAATATTATAATTTTTCACTCATTCAGTTTTTTTTTTTTTTTTTTTGGTTTTATCTTCCTTGTAAACATTTGAATATAATTAATTATCATGTATATACATTTAATTCTAATATAAAACAATATATTTCGTTAGAGAGGCCTATATATGTATATCTTCTATATAATTTTTCTCCTAGATCTCTGAAAACGTTGCCACCTGACCTGCCTATCCTATCTATATACATAAAATCAAAATTGTTGTTTAAATAGTTTACCAAAAAAATACAATCTGTTGCTTACACAAGTGTTTCAAGCTGGAAGGACCATTTACCTTCTTTTTATCATTGAAGCAAAAAACCCCGCCAACTAGATTATAATATACATCTGGATTTCAGCAACATGAATGCATAAACAGAAGGTAAATGAAATTTGGTACACTGTCGTGTTCAATAGGCATAAGTGGTAAGTCATGTGGTCTCAAAAAAAGGCACCATTAATATTAACACTATGCTTTTATATGTATATTATATTTTGACATGAAAAATATTATAATCATAATTTCTAACATATGATATTTCAAATTTGTTTCCCATTAACTCATGAGTTAATGAAACACAAATATGTAACATTTTGAACTCAGTCCATATTAAATATATCTAAATATGCATCAATTGATATTTTTCCACGTCCAACCCGAAAATTTGTAAAATATCTCCATTATTAAAATTAGCTAATATCACAATTACATGCCCAATTGGTCCACTATGCTGTCATGTAGGCCTCTCCCAACTGAAACTCTGAGTTGGTCCTCACAATATCCACACCTCATTTATTAATTCAATTTTTTCTTTTTAATTTCACAAAATAAAAAAATAAAAGAAAAGCCTTATTGGCCACATTTATGATACATAATTAGCTGCCTTAGTTATGGATTCTAGCTAGCCACAGTGAGGACAAACATACATCAAAACTAAACCAAGAAAAAGAAAATGGTTGTTCAATGTTTTATCTAAAGAGGGCAAATGCATATGTTTTATGGTTGTTATTGGGTCTCAATCTTTTTTCATATATACACAGTATTTTCATTTTGGCCCACAAATATTACTATATACTTATCTGGATTGGTAAGATATTATATTAATGATAATAATTAGTTAAATACTTTGTTTGTTTATTAGTTTGTTTTTTTGGGTAATTAGTTAATTAGTTTGTTATACTATTCTAGGAATGGCTGAGGGCCAGAATATCTTGTTGAAGGCTACATGCATCATGTGAGATCTGCCTATGACCTACATATGCACACGTGCCAAAGGAAGTTTTATGTTGTAAATAAATAATTATATATAATCTCTTTAACTTGCCCCTATTAATTTACCAGATGACGTAGCAGAAAAATTATAGCAATTTTCATTGCTAACAGGTTAATTGAAATAATTAAGTATTAAATTTTTTCGAATCTCATCTTCCTGCATGGAAATTATATCTGGCCACCACTTCTTTAGCCGAATACCCATTTGTTTATGCTCCAATTCATGTCCAAGATCTCTGTTCAATTTTGGAATCAATTCATTGATGATAGAATGGATTCATACATAATGGTGAGTTGAAATGAAGTCGATACCGAAAAATCGTCACCGGATTCAAAGATCCCCTAGCTTGGCCAAATCCAATTCGGTGTTTCCGTCTCTTGTTAGATTGTTGTATACATTCCAAAAAAAATTAAAAAGTGAAAATTTAGTGTAGAATTAGTTATTTACACTTGATCTGAACATGGATTTCAGTTGGATCGAGGATTTGAAAAATTTTTAGTTCGAATGAGGAAGGAATTCGTTGGTTTATGTGTGATATGAGGAAGAAGATGGTAAATTAATGTTTAGCCCTTCTATTTTATTGATTTTTCAAAATTTAAAAAGTTTGCTACGTGTCAAATTTGGATTTGTTTGACTTTTTAAGAGTGTTATTCGCTCTCCGAAAGTGAGACTGGTTTTGGTGCATTCAATGGGTAAATAGGTTTAGTTTTGTCAATTTGAAAGGGTTGAGAGAAACTTTTAAGAATTTGCGGGGGCATTAGAATAATTGAGTCAAGTAATTAAGGGGGTTATATAAAAATGGCTATAGTAACTAAATGGATTAATGCATCATTCACCTACTGAATTTATCTAAAAAAGTCTGATGTCACCTTAAACTTTCAGAAGTTTTTGTTGGACTCGGTTAAGGTGATAAACAAGACGAGGGGTGAACGACTCTTTTTCGAGTTTCTCGGTGTCCTCGGAAGTTTTGCGAAAAATAGCCTCTGACGCAATTTATGAGTAAAACTATTGTTTTTAGTTTTCCTCAGAATTTGTTCTCTGACATAGTCTCTTTTATGTGATTTGTAAATGTTCAAGTTATGAATTAATACAATAAATTAATAAACAAGAAAAAAGAGATAGCAAACACAATTTTTATCCTAATCCGATCTCTGTCTAATCTAGTCCTTGGAATCACCGTTTAAGCTTTAATCCACTATTGAATCCCCTTTGGATGGAGAAACAAACCATTACAATGCTGATAATAGATTGAAGTTCCATCCAAAATCTCAGCTTCTAAGCTTACCAATACAAGAGTATCGTCCTACTATATATAGGCTCTGAGCTATTCCAACACTAAGAGTACCGTCCTCATTAGTGTCTAAGTTGCCCCACACTAATTTAGCAACTAAACTAGTGTATACAAGTTTTAATAGAAAAGAATTTGGCCTTTTGAACTATGTTTAAGTAAATCTTGTTTACAAAGAGATTTGAGTGAATGTTTGATAAGTGATTATAAGTGAAGCTTTTTAAATGATTTGCGAGATAGCCCGATTGCTCTTAAGAATTGATAGTGCTTTACCAAGTTCCTTTGCTTAAATTATCTCCCTTTATATCGGCTTGACATATGTCTATTAATCTTGGGTTGCTGTTGAATTCTTCCTATTGTTACTTTGAAATCAAGTCGTTATCACTGGAGGAGATTAAAGGCACATTAGCGCAGCAATCAGGCCGTTTTGAACCCGTTTATTATTTGTTTAGTGGTCGCGATTTGGCCTTGATACAAATTAGTTAGCAAAATGGTCCCCATAGTACTTGTTGTCAACTCCATTGGAGAAAAAGCAACTTTGTCTCCTTGCTATATATCAACATCAGCTTGTCCTTTTCAGGTATTACACTTTTTTGCACCGCGAAATCAAATGCAAAGGCATAGTGAAGTTGATTCACGTGATGCATTCACATTGCTTATAAAATTATTTGAAATAAATATCTTGCATTTAATATTTGCTTAAGAACTTGTCAATACAGAAGATACTTCCCTCTATGACAAATTTCTAGCCTCTGAAGAACTTCACATTGATGCAACTTCATCTTCTGACGTAAAGTTAAGCTTTTGATTCAAGGCTAGGTTCTAATGAAGTTTGAAAAATGGTAACTTCTTAACTTGCTTATGATGCAGTTTACTGCTACTGAATATAGTTCTTGCAGTAAGTATTAAAACATATTCTGACCATTTTCGGATCCAATAGTTTAAAAAAAGTGAACTTGCAAAAAAGTGCATCAATTTATCCCATAAATATATCATGTGTCAATCTCTAGTTGAAGAGATTAATTTTGAAATTTGCATCTTTGAAATGTCAAACCAACTAAAATCTAACATGTAACGACTAATAAGGGGGTAAATTGATGCATTCTAAGTAAGTTCAGAGATATTAAGAACTTTTAAAAGTGTAGGTAACATCATGTTTTTCATAACAAGTTCAGAAGGTAAATGATATACCCAAATAAATTATGCACCTATTTGTGTTTTTTATTATGCTGATCAAATTTCATATTTGTGTTTTTTATAATATAAATTCAAGATCAATTTATGATTTGTTCAATCGATAAATTTTCGAATTATATGGACCCTGGCAAAATGCGGGGCTTTAAATTGGTTGTAGTACTGCCAATTTAGTTTGATGTAGAAATAAATGTTGCTTGGTGATTAATTGAATAATATATTATGTCAGTAAGTCCGAACAAGTTGTATGTTATTTAGCTTAAATTTTTTTTAATAGATTGTAGGTTAGGATTATGTGGTATATAGAATAGGAGGTCACATTGATGAGTTAGTAAAATAAACAAGATAATTCAAAAAATAGCAACAATAAATTATTTATTTGATCTTGTATCTTTTTTAAAATAATAATAAAAAATTAAACCATTTGCTAAATAATTTGTTTCATCAATAAGTAGTATTAAATTAATTATTAAAGCTTCTATTTTAATGTTTAGGTATGAAAAATAATATAGATATTATACAATATTTATTATGATATATAATATTTATAAGAAAAAATAAAAAATATGTATTGTAAAATTTTTTTTAGTTGATTGTTTATTTTCATTTTATATCAAGACAATTGGCTGAATGTATTATATAGAAAGATGTTCTTATGGGTAATTATAGATTATTCACGCACCTGACTAATTTGTTACAAGCTGATTTGACCCTATAAATTCCAAATTTACAGTCAAATTCAGTGTTGTCATAATATACAGAAACTGCATTATTTTCTTAGATAAATAACGGTACTATAATTTCATAAAAAATAATAATTCTATAATAAAATGTGAATTCCAACTGGAAAAAAAATGTTAATGCGTGCCAGATATGAAATTGCACATTACAATTAATATTGTCCAACTTTCAGCTTTTTTATAAATACAATTAAAAAATATATATACCCTATGTAAAAGATAACGTTTTCTATTTTATTCATAAAAACGTGATATATATTCAAGTGGAAGTAGGTCATCATGTAATTTTAATAATCAGTTTATTTTTGGAGCGCACTGGAGTTCCAGATAATTTTTTTTTTACTTTTATTCCAATCTATAAATTAATTGATTGGTCATCTCATCTCATATAAATTTTAATCTTTGACATCTACTTTATTTAGTAGAGATTAATATTACTTTTTTTTTTAATATCAGAATTAACTATAAAAAGACTATATAACTTTAATTAGTAATAACAAATATTTTGGTTATAAAGACCACTGATACGAATGATAAAGTCACAAATCTTACCAAGTAAAAGTTATATATTAAGTTTGAGTCAAACCTGATTAATGCACAATTACAAAGGAACACATGAAAAGTGTGGTCTTGCAACATTACCTCCATTTAATTTTAAACCGGGATTAAGTCAAACAACCTTTTTTTTTTATATAAAAGGACTAGTAATCAAACAACCTTAAGGTAGCCCATTATTTTTACATTTCCTTGATCGGAATCCTCTAACTTAAACATCAAAGATGCTACACCGATAACTCGAACTTTCTAACTAATTTTCTCTTGCAAATCAACCTGAATTAGATTGCAAATCCTCTAAAGTAAATACTAGTATTTTTAAAAGTGGTATATATTATATGCTGCCACAAAGGTGTGTATGCAAAAAGACTTAAAATACAAAGGTGTGTATGCAATAATTTTTTGTCACATATAGCTAAGATATACAATGTATATTTATAGAGAAAGTGAACAAATTAAAAGGAAAGAAAAAGACTGACCGAGGAAAAACTCAGTAGGCAATTGGATATAGGAGGACCATTTATGTAAGTATATTTATTTAAAAAATGGTTAGTTTGTGGGATCATCAACTGGTAAGTGGTCCTCAACAATTTGTATGACTAGGGTGGGTTCATATCTAAACATAAATCAAAATCTAGCACTGGGTTTTTCTGTGGCCACATTACATATAATTAATTACTTCTACAACTGTCGATTTAAATAATTAGTCAAAACATTTAATCAACCATAAAGTTCCTTGTATTGGCAGATTATTGCTCAACACTATTATTTTATGTGAATTACCACATGTATAGCAAATTATGTATAATTACGTATTACATATATTAACTACTCTCTCCATCTTAATATATTTAACGTTTTAGGTGATAATCTCTCCCATTTTAAAATCCGTTAGGTACGAGTTAAGGATTTTTTTCGAACTCTCTTTCAGTTCTACCCATTACAAAACAACCAATTTCTAATATAATTTATAGATGATTAAATGTTTGAGAAAAATTTAAAAAAATTAATTTAATATTTTTATCTTTAATTAATCATTTCTTAATTTCCCGACAAATTTTGAAATATCAAATATTATTAGGATAGTGGGGAATAATATATATATATATATATATATAAATATATATATATATATATATAT
>CATIWQ010587552.1:0-50840 GCA_949673415.1 Euphorbia schlechtendalii
TATGCTTAGTACGGGTCGCTCTCACATAGCCACATTTAGCAAGTTACCATTCCAAAAATGTTGGCTTACTAAACAGCGTTATATCACAGATCCAGTGATTATACATGATATTGTTAACCCCGAAACTACTCTTAAAATTAACTCCAACACATATAACTTGATTAATATAAAAGACTTAACACGAAATACGCATTATGACACATAGACATATCATAAACATCGAAATAGAAAGTATAAGTAGAAAGCAAAGCAAAGTTGTGAGGTATGCAAGTGAAAGCTAAAGTTGATCAAACAATATCCACTCTTTAATGGGAGTTGTCAATTCCCGTAATTCCTACGTCTTCTTTGAATTCGGTCTCGGCCAGTACAGAACCTCCGCTAGGATGCTATTCTTTGCGAATATCGAACAAACAAATATTGAAGAATGAAAACTTTTATTGATAAGTGATTTGCAAACACACTTATACAACAATCGCTCGAGAATATAGAGAAATCTAGTGATCGAAACAAGGATTCGAATCACTTAAACATTTTCTCGCTAACACTTATGATAGCGAATTCTCTATCTATACACACACTATATCTCTCTCATGCACTCTAATATTTTCCCTCTACCTTACTTGCATGAAATTTTAAGGTTTGGAGCCTTATTTATAGAGTTCAAAGGGTTGTGTCTATCCATACGAAGAGTTGTGTCCATTGGTGAATGATTTCATCACTTCATTGTGATTGCTTGAGAAGCTTCAATCTAATCCCCAATGGATAGGCACCTTTTAATGATTGGTTGATTTCTGATAGGTGTCTATTCGTTGGTAGTTGATGGTAGTTGATCGTCCTTATCTAGCGGTTGGTAATTAAGAAGATTAAACTAGAAAACCATCCAAGTCGTGATCATGATATACAAGTCACGACCGTGTATCTTTGATTGGTAGATTTCTATTTTGAAGAAGAACAAGTCACGACCGTGAAATGCATTTTTCTTTAGAATTCTCCTTGTAACTTCACCTATCTTTGACAGCGTTGATCCCAAGCCAAATCTTTAACATCCACGCACCTTTTTGCACCTTTTGCACTCCTTTTTCATAGAATTCCACTTTAGATCATTTTACTCCCAAGATTTACCTAGTATCTGCATTTGCATAAAAAATAACTACATACCACATGAAATCTTTTATATGAAGTATAAAAATGACTTCAACTATGTTGTTTAGTGTATAAAATTAATATGATAATAAGTGTAATTATACACTTATCATACCCCCACACTTAACTTTTACCTTGTCCTCAAGGTAAATTCAACAAAAGTGTATAAATTGGTAAACAAGTTAGTACCTCATTTGGCGAAAGACTATTGTAGTGAGTACAACATTCCACGTTGCAAAAGATTTCATGTAGAAGTTCAAAATTTCCTACAAATTAGTAAGGTGCAATTTATATAGTTTAGTTGCATACCTTTGCTCTTAATGGAGAGTCAATAGAATCGCATCTTCATATAAGCGTTATATGCATACTCGAATATTACCTTCTCTTAAGCATAGTATAAAGTATAAAGGACATAGAAAACACTCTTTGATTAATTTCTCTTAAGGCATTTTTAGGTAACCTAGTATTCTAAAACACTCTCAATGGTTTCATTTTATGCTCTATACCACTCTCCCCTTTTTTCAGTGGTTGCTTTCTATGCTCCATACCACTCTCTCAGTTATTTTTCTTTTAAGCATATGTTTTTGAAGTACTTTATACTTTGCACCCATTTTTCATGCTATGCTTTCTTTTCTTTTTTTTCACTCAATGAATGGTTGTAGTTTCTGCTCCGAACCATTCTTCACCTTTTGCATAACTCATTGGTTATCCTCTCTTTCTTTTGATTTTTCACTCTTAATACCCTCATCCTTTATTGATCAATTTCAAAGTATTATAGCTATAGTTTCCTAACACTTTAAACACACTCAATACTTATAGGACTTATTCAAGATTTGCATATAAAACTCATAGTAAGAATACCATTAGATATTACTCCACTTAAACTTATCATAAGCATTAAACTAGAACTATATAACTTATACTAATTCATGTTGCATCGAAATATATATCAAAACTTACTTAGAATGTTGCTTTCGAATGTTACTCACCACTCATCCTTGCAAATTGATAAATGTTGTGCATTAAAATCAAACTTGTAATACCTAACACTCACAATAACCTTGGATAAATGTTAGTAAAGTATAAGAATGGATAATGTATAAATAACAAAAATTTTCAAATTCTTCAATTTTTTTAATTTTATTCAATTTTTTTTGGATTTTTCAGGATTTACAATTACCCCCCACACTAAAAGAACCCAATGTCCTTATTGTGAGAGATTTTATAAAAAATGAAAAAATAAACAAACAACTAACTAGTCTAAAAAATTTGAAAAATAAAAGTAAGAAAGGAATAAACCTGTTATTATTGAGAAGGAGAATCCAGGGCCCATGTTGCGATCGCGAAGGCCTGTCTGATTTCCTTAATCACAGAAACAATAGATTTTGAAACCCAATATTCACGTATGTCGCGGTCGCGATCTTCTTTAAATCTCCAAATTCTTCAAATTTCAGACTTTGTTCCTAGAAAAAATTAGAAAAACAAACGTATTATATATAATTGCCCGTTCTTCGGCAATTTGATCTCTAGAACGCTATTGCCTTCCCTAGAAATTTGATCTTTAGAACGCTTTTGCCTTCCCTGGCAATGGCGTAAAAAACTTGTTCGCCACTTTTCTACTGATAAGTTTAATAAGTTTAATATTAATGGTACCAAAAGCTTGTTCACATAAAGTATAGGTGTTGTCAATGCTGCTTATCAAGATAGAAAAATGATGATAACTACAAGTATACAGTTGCGATGTAGTTTTAAAAGATATCGATCCTACAAGGAAGGACTATCTCTAAAGATAAAAAAGGAAGACAATAAAGAAAATTAAATAGATTTGATAATTTGGATAGGAGGGTTAGAATGAAGAATGAGTAAATATAGATATGAAAGATTAGAGAATCTAAACATATAGATTTTCCGTACGAAATAAGGATAGCAGAGAAAACATACAAGTTCAACAAAGATGTTACGATTCACTAAACTAATCTAATAGATTCAGTTCAAAATACCCAGATGTTCAATTATTCACTGCAGAGCAACACATGAAATAACTTTTCTAAACCTAGCGCAAATGAATTAAGACAATTATATAAACCTATACAATATAATTACTATGGTTAGTATGGGTTGCTCTCACATAGCCACATTAAGCAAGTTACCATTCCAAAAATATTGGCTCACTAAATAGCATTATATCACAGATCCAGTGATTATACATGATATTGTTAACCCCAAAACTACACTTAAAATCAACTCCAACGCATATAACTTGATTAATATAAAAGACTTAACACGAAATGCACATTATGGCACATAGACATATCATAAACTTCGAAATAGAAAGTATAAGTAGAAAGCAAAGCAACGTTGTAAGGTATGCAAGTGAAAGCTAAAGTTGATAAAACCGTATCCACTCTTTAATGGGAGTCATCAATTCCCGCAAATCCTGCGTCTGCTTTGAATTCTGTCTCGGCTAGTACAGAACCTCCGCTAGGATGCTATTCTTTGCGAATATCGAACAAATGAATATTGAAGAATGAAAACTTTTATTGATAAGTGATTTGTAAGTACACTTATACAACAAGGATTTGAATCACTTAAACATTTTCTCGCTGACATTTATGAATGAATTCTCTATCTATACACACACTATATCTCTCTCATGCACTCTAATACTTTCCCTCTTCCTTACTTGCATGAAATTGTAAGGTTTGGAGCCCTATTTATAGAGTTTGAAGGGTTGCGTCTATCCATACGAAGAGTCATGTCCATTGGTGAATGATTGCATCACTTCATTGTGATTGGTTGAGAAGCTTCAATCTAATCCATAATGGATAGGCACCTTTTCATGGTTGGTTGATTTCTGATAGGTATCTATTCGTTGGTAGTTGATGGTGGTTGATCGTCCTTATCTGGTGGTTGGTAGTTAAGAAGATTAAACCAGAAAATTGTCTAAGTCGCGACCACAATATACATGTCGCAACCGTGAATCTTTGATTAGCAAATATCTATTTTGAAGAAGAACAAGTCATGACCGCGAATGGTTGTCGCGACCGTGAATTGCATTTTTCTTCAGAATTCTCCTTATAACTTCATCAATCTTTACAGCTTCGATCCTGAGCCAAATCTTTAAGTTCCATGCACCTTTTTCACTCTTTTTTCATAGAATTCCACTTTATATCATTTTACTCCCAAGATTTACCTAGTATCTGCATTTGCATAAAAAACAACTACATACCACATGAAATCTTTTATATGAAGTATAAAAATGACTTAAACTATAGTGTTTATTGTATAAAATTAATATGATAAGAAGTGTAATTATACTTTAAAGCTCTGCGAAGTAGCCGTTGCAAACTTTACGATATCGTTGATCTTCAATTTCTCATCTCTTCTAATCTTTCGAATCTTCCTATTGGAGACAGATTCCAGGACGTTTAGAGATAGAATTTGAACTTTGAGGCGTGATAAAATTTCGTTTACAAATTCTCATTTATCTTCAAGCAATCTGGTTCTGAGAGAGGCATGCTAGAATGCAACGTGGGGTCTTCCCGTTGGATGACCTTGCTGATGTTGGTAGAATCATGCGGAGACACTTGAGACACGGTGCATAATAGAAAATCCTTTTACTTAAACTGTAGCAATGAATCTCTAACAACCTTACTAACATTTTTGACATTGTGAGGACCATAGGAATCTTCATTAATTTCAGCGCCTTTTATCCTAAAAAGCACTAAAGGAATATTTCGTTCTATCACAAACAATGTTAGTAGCGCATGTGTCATTAAGTCTCTACGTGTCAAACAAAACATGCTTTTAATTAAATAAAAGCAGAACTCAACACGAGCTGAGTGAAGTAATCCTAAACTATATAGTACTCAGCATAGACTTAGCTTTTCCTATTCTAAGTCATAACTTAATTAATCATCTAGGAAAATTGAGTTATTCTCCCTTGAATGAACTCAAGTTAGCTTTATTTTTTATGAGTCTACTTAGTACTCATTTAATTTCACTATCCTAGATAGTTTGATATTTCTAGAACTACTCAATACTGTGAAGTACTATTAACTTGGGTTCTATAATATCCCCCATTTTGGACAGATAGAAAACTAGGTAGTAGAAGTTAATTGAATAAATAGTTAAGATATTACAGAATACCCGAAAGTAATGTAAAACTCCCTTGTGCTGAGTGACTTCCCTTAGTCAGCTTGAGCTCCCCCATACTAAGTGAGTCTTTTACAAGCAGCTCAGCTCCCCCATACTTAGAGGATTTCTTCTTTGATTGGGATAATGTATTACTTCAGCCTTATCTTCAAGGGTTTTATCTCTTGTATGTTTTCCTGGACTACATAGTTAGATACACAACAGAAAACATACTCAGTATAAAAAGTTAAGAAGATATTAACTTGAGGTAGGAACTTGTAATTTTATTAATATATTAAAGAAAAATGACTTAGTCAGTACATAAATCATATCCAGAGCTAAGATTACAATAAATCCTATTATAAGTTCTACATCTATTGGATCATGGCCTAAACTATCTTTTATGCGTGGAAGAGGAAGATCCTACAATCTTATTCTTGTCCTGACTTGGCTTGTTTGAAAGATGCATCAGATGAGAATGCCTCAGAAGAGATCCCTTATTAAGATTTGCCTTCTTGAGAGCATCTTCAACTACCTTCTCCCCTTTTGCTATCTGACCTTGAACAATTTGATCAAGACAGACATTAAAGGCATTGAATGTAGCTTGGAAGCTTTCTTGCTGGCCAATGATCTCTGGGGAAATCTCCTACTTTAATTGCTCCTTTCCTTTTATTGAGAGGAAGTCTTAGCCATTCAGCTTCCTAAGAAGAAGATGATGGCAACGCGAGAGATGAGCTATCTGGTCAAAAACTTGATTGGAAAACTGTTGAAAACATTGAAGGAGACCACGAAAAAATTGTTGCTGTCAGTGCAATCTTCAACTGAGCCTCAATGTCAAGAATCTTTGGACCAATAAATTCGATACACTTTGAAGTGTAGTCACCTTCCTCATTAGATCTTCCAACCTGAGTAGCGAATCCACCTTCTTCATTAGATCTTCCACCTTGGTTTTAATGACATTCAACTTTGTGTGGATTGACATTCCGGTCTCAGGCAAGAGGGATTTGGTTAGAGGCACACTCGGTATAAAGCATGTTTGGAAAGATCTTTCCCATGGTAGTTACAAAAATTTCTAAGATGAGGAGACTCTCTCTATTATGTGATCAAAGAGCTCTCGCTGAAGGGTATCCATCTTGGAGTTGAGAGAATCAATGTTCACGATAGGGACCTTGTCCAGCTTTTGCGAGATATCCTTTAAGAGCTTGAGGACTTCATCTTGCTTGTTATCATGCACAAGCAAGAACCACGACTTAGATTCCACCAGCTTCGATATGCTATGGCTCACATCCTTTATAGATGTTACCTCTTTCGAGACATCCTCGATCTTACGATCAATTAGCCTCTTTATTTTAGCCTTCTCCTTACCTAGCTCATGGATATGTGTCACTTGAGTAGCCGTATTAGTACTCAAGAGACTCAAATGGTCAATAGCAACGTCTTCACTACTCTTTATCTTTCCTACAACAGCATTTGCTATTACAATAGATGTGGGAATAGAAGTAGTAGCTGACCCAAGCTAGGCTGTAGAGTCCATTAACCCATTTAGGATTAGCGCCATCTTATCGACGAGGCTTTTGGCACTCTCTTTTGCCAAATGATTTCGAAAAACCAACAAACTACCTTAGATCCTCTCAAACTCCTCAAAGTATGGAGAGTCACTAGGCACACCTGTGTGCTGTTTGAATTTAGGCAATTTTACCTTGGGCCTGGACGATAAGTCCGTCAATTCTTGAGCAAGTAGCATGTTGCCTACTGCTCCATCTAACTCAGCATCAGTATTGAGCGTAGGAAATTACTTCCTTACTAACTATCAGATCTATGCCAAGAAAGATGTATCAGCCATTGTAAGCTTGCTACTGGGTTCAGGTGCTTCATTGGCTGTAAAATTTGCCTCAACAGTCTAACTACTTGCTTTTCCCTACCGAGTGGAGTTCTCAACATTGGGAACTTCCCTAACCAAATGGGTTAAGGGGGTTGTGGATGGATTTGAAGAAGGGTTAGGTTCAGATCCATGTATAGATGAAGTTATTTGAGTGGAATTGAAGGTACAATAGCTCTGGAAAAGTTGGTTATTGGTTAAGCATGTATAGGAGAAGGTGTGGAAGAAATATGTACTGGTGATGGAGGAAAAGAATCCTTACCATTTTCAGGTGAAGAGATTTTAATTGGGGAATGTACAGAGTCAGAAGGGGAAGGACTTTTTTGCATTTCAGGATCTACTAGAGTAGAACCTGATGGAATAGAAGGATTTACAAGAGAAGGGTTTTGAGGATTTACAAGAGCAGATGAGGAGGTGGGATTTTGCGAAACCTCTAGGTTAGCTGTTTGACCCAAGGATGGGTCAGCCTGAGGTTGCTCATGCTAAGAAGAAGGCTTCTTAACATGAGTGAATGTGTGAGTGGGGATGCTGGGGTCTTAAGGATCAGACTGCTTTGGAATCAAGGAAAGGGTTTCTCCAGAATCCTCCTCGCTGCTTACCTCCTGCACATTTTTCTGCAGTGGCCTTGTGGTTGCAGAACTCTTAAGCTGAGTGCCCTTAAGTTTGGCAAAAACATCTAAAGTATTCTCAGTAGCGTTAGACCCAAGCTGGTTCTCATCTCTAGACTTCTTGGCCTCATCCTGCTCCTTAATATCATCTGATAATACCATTTTGTGCTTCCTTTGGTGCAGGGTCTCATTAGCATCAGCATCTTCTTCTTTCTCCTTAGCATGCTGCTCAGCTAGCTTCTTATCCTCTGCCTCCCTTTGGGTACTAGTTTTGGCATGCATCTTCCTCCTTTGATGTTGAGTAGGAGCATCACTAGACTTTGTTGGACTCTTCCCCTTGGCCTTAGAGGAAGCAGCCTTCTCTACTTTGGAGGGAATGGTGTTCACATTCTCAAAGATACTAGAGATTGGAACTTGATTTGAGTCATCACTCTCATAGTCCACAATGAATTGGTCCTCCTCCTCCTTGCGGATGTTCGCAGGCAATATGTCGGTACACTCTTCAGCTTTCACCTTTATTGAGCCTTGGTGTACCTATCATGAACCTGGTTGTGAGCCAGCCTGCTGAAATGCACCATTTCTAGTCTTTTCTTCACCGATAGGACTGTTTCACCAGACTCCCCTAGAAACTGAGCCACGTTAACTTTCTCTACCCTCATAATCTAAGTTATGAGGTAACTATAATGGTAGACGGTAGTCAACTTTGTCAAGTGGTGAAGAATTACCACTAGCCAATTGAGCTTCTTACCCTCTACCATATGGTAGACCACACAATGCTGGAAATATGTGCAGTTAGTCAGGGATCCTATTTTGGGTAAAAGTAGCTTCACCACCAGCTCATGGCACATCCTTTCTATCCATGAAATCCCGTTGCAGGCTATCTCCCCAGAATTGTTGTTGGTAGGGAGTTCCCAATCCTTGAGAATGATAATGGAGTTTTCATCGCTGAATTTGCAAAGCTGGGTGCCTGAATTAGGCATGTTGAGGATGCTCCCAATCAACCATGAATAAATCAAGGTAGAATTTCCTTCAAAGTCCATCAACAGGACATCACTAAAACCTTCTATGATGTAGAGATGAGTATAGAAAGCTCTAATGAGGCCTGTGATTGCTGGACACTCCATCCATAAGAAGAAACTGAGGTGTTACTGCTTGATGACTCAGTGCATGGTTTTATTGAGTAGCAATCCTTCATAGTTCACTTCAAAGACTAGACCAAAATCCAAGCCATCTTCCCAACCTTCTCTTTCTAAGGTAGTGCCCTCTTCGAGAATAAGCTTTTCAGTTATCCCTTCCACGTTCACAACAATCCTCATTATAGAAGTGTACTAGAATTCTAACGGTGGTCTTGGTTCTCACCATTTGAAGAGATTTTGAGAGATGATTGAAAGAAGAAGAAATTAGGGTTTGAATGCTCTGATGATTCAAATTCATAGAAAGCAAGTGACCCATTCTCTTCAACTATTCAACTTATCTAGACGATCTCATCTCTCCTTGATACGTGTCATGATCTTAGCTTTTGATGGAAATGAACGCTGTGATTGACCTCTAAATTAACGCTTAGATGAATGGTCACATTAGGTAAAAACGATTCCAATTCATGCATGCTTCTTTTTGAAAACTCATATTTGAATTTTAACCATGAACAGTTCCTCATACAGCTTCTTTAAAAACTTGATGGTGTTATTCACGTGTCATCTCATGTTTGATCTCTAACACTTAGCCAAATTTCTGAGATTTTCATCCTTCTTCTTCATCATGGATTTTCCATACCAATCAATTGCCTTAGTACATATAATTACTCCTTTGGCAATGGTTTGGTGAAGATATTAGTGCGCTGCTCCTCTGATGGAACATACTCCAGCTTGACATCTCCTCGTAGCACATGATCTCTAATTAAGTGATGCCTGATGTTGACATGCTTTATTCTCCAATGCTAAATTGGATTCTTAGATAAATCAATTGCACTCTTGTTAAAACACATAACTTCGAGACAATTAAACTTGATAACATAATCTTCTAGTTGCTGCTTTATCTAAAGCAATTGGGCTACACAACTTCTTGCTGCCATGTACTCATCTTTAGCTGTACTCAGCGTAACAAAAGTTTACTTCTTATTGTACCAAGAGACAAGACACTCTCCAAGGAAATGACATCCTCCTATTGTACTCTTCCAATCAATTTTGCCTCTTCCATAATTAGCATCTGTGAATCCCCTAGGAGTGAAATTTGAACTACTAGGATACCACAGACTTGCTTCAATCGAGCTTTGCAAGTACCTGAGAATCCTCTTCACAACTGCTAATTGAGATTCTCTAGGATCAGGTTGATACCGAACACAGTAACACACAACATACTATATGTCTAGCCTACTAGCTTTGAGATAAAGAAGAGAATTGATGATTCCCCTATAAAATTTGCTATCCACAGGTTTCCCAGCTTCATCTTTACTCAAGATAGTATCTGTAGCCATAGGAGTGAACATTGGCTTTGAATGTTCTATGTCAAATTTCTTTAGAACTTCTTTGGCATATTTAGATTGACTAATGAAGATTCCATCATTAATCTTCTTGATTTGAAGTCTAAGAAAGAAATTGAGCTCTTCCATCATAAATATCGCAAACTCACTCTTCATTTGCTTACTGAATTCCTTGCACAGCTTCTCATCAATTGCTCTAAATATAATATCATCAACATATATTTGGATGAGCAACACATCTTCTTTCCTTTGCCTGATAAACAAAGTTGTATTTGCTTTACCCCTTTCATAGCCTTTGCTGATAAAAAAATTGGTCAGCCTCTCGTACCAAGCTCTTGGAGCCTGCTTCAATCCATAAAGAGCTTTCTTAAATTTGAAGACATGCTTAGGATTCTTTGCATCTTCAAAGCCTAGAGGCTGGCAAACATAGACTTCTTCTTGAATGAATCCATTTAGGAAAGAACTTTTGACATCCATTTGAAACAATTTAAAGTTCATAAGGGATGCGAAAGCATAAAGGATTTGAATAGCTTCAAGACGGGCTACTAGTGCATAGGTCTCATCATAATCGATGCCCTCTTTGCTGGTTGTAGCCTTGAGTAACAAGCTTAGCCTTGTTCTTGACAACAATGCCATCTTCATCTAGCTTGTTCTTGAATACCCATTTGGTGTCGATAATTGATTTCCCTTTAGGCCTAGGAACTAGATCCCAAACATCATTGCACTTAAACTGATTTAATTCCTCTTGCATTGTGATCATCCAATAATCATCTCCTTCTACATCTTCAAACTTCTTAGGTTCAATCAATGAAATGAAGGCTAGATGACTCATCATCCGACTAAGCTGACATCGCATCATCACAGAATTATGAACATCATCAACTATGTTATCTAACGAATGGTTGCGCTGAACTCTAATCTCCCTTGGAAGACTTGGGTCAACTACTGGAGGATTGATAACTGGATGCTGAGGTGGAGGTTGATCTTCTCCATCATTGAAGTTGATAGAAAGATCTTCATCGTCATCTTTGGCTTCCTCTGCTTGGGGCTCCTGTGCTGAGTTGGGTAGCACAGCTTGTGGCATGCTAAGTTGATTTGAAAGTTGGGGAACTCCTTCATCTTCATCAGAGGGACGTCTTTCTACAATGTTAGCTTCATCAAAATCTACATGTATAGACTCCTAAAAAAGGTCGATACGCTTGTCATATATTCTTCATGCCCTACTGTTAGTTGAGTATCCCAAAATGATATCTTCATTAGATTTAGGATCAAACTTTCCTAATTACTCTTTGGTGTTAAGAATAAAGCACCTACAACCAAAAGATCTGAGATGACCAATCTTAGGCTTGTGCCCTCACCAAAGCTCATAGGGTGTTTTCTCAAGAATTGGGCGAATTAAAACCCGATTTAAGATGTAACAGGCTGTGTTAACAGCTTCTCCCCGTACTTTGGTAGAATGTTACCACTCAGCATGGATTGAGCCATCTCAACTATTATCATATTCTTCCATTGTACAACCCCATTTTGTTGAGCGTATAAGGAGAAGAGAAGTTGTGGTCAATACCATGCGCTGAATAGAATTCTTTCAAATGGAAATTCTCAAATTCACATCCATAATCAGTTCAAATTCTACAGAATTCTTTGAAATGGAAATTCTCGAATTCACATCCATAATCAGTTCGGATTCTATAGATTTTATCTCCTATTTTGTTCATAATCCATTTACTGAGCTTGATAAAAGATTTATAAGTCTCATCTTTGCTACTGAGCATGACTACCCATCTGAATCTCATGAAGTCATCTACTACCACCAATGAGTAACTTTTACCACCAAGCTCATAAGCTAAACTAGGTCGAAAAGATCAAGGTGGAGTAACTCCAACGGTCGCTTAGTTACTGCTTGATTTACTAATCTAAATGATTTCTTAACTTGCTTACCAAGCTAAGAAGCAGAATATAGTTTATCCTTCTCAAAGCTGATACTGGGTAACCCCATAACTAATTTCTTTTTGGCGAGTTTGGATAAAATGTTTCATATTAATATGACCCAACCTTCTATGCTAAAGCCATGAATTATCCTCCTCAGATACAAGGTAAACGTTAGTGAAGCCAGGGGATAAATCAATCATATAAACATTATTGATCCTAGGAGCAAAGAGTATGGTTGAGTTAGTTTTACAGTCAATTACTAAGTATCCTGCTGAGTCAAACTAACCTTCCTGCCTTTTTCATAGAGCTGGACTACATTAATCAGATTGAACTTCAGACCCTTGATAAGAGAAACCTCTTTGATTGAAGGAGAGACACCAATAGTGCCATAGTGATAAGTGTATATTTACACTTATTATCATGATAATTTCAATCATAAAATGATATGGTTTTGTTTCATTTTATACTTCATATAAAAGGTTTCACATGGTATGTAGTTGTTTTTTATGCAAATGCAGAAACTAGGTAAGTCTTGGGAGTAAAATGATCAAAGATGGAATTCTATGTGAAAAGAGTGAAAAAGGTGCAAAAAGATGCATAGAACACAAGGATTTAACTTAGGATCGAAGTTGTCAAAGATCGGTAAAGTTACAAGAAGCATTTTGAAGAAAATCGCAATTCACAGTCGTGACACCCATTCATGGTCATGACTTGTTATTCTTCACAATAGAAAGTTATCAGCCATTAGTCACGATCGTGACATGTAATTCATGATCGCGACTGGTGACGGTTATTTGTTATCTGTTATCAACTACCAACCACCAAATAAAAATGATCAATCGCCATCAACTACCAACCGAAATAACACCTTTTGGAAGATAACCAATCATGAAAAGGTGCCTTTCCATTATGGATGAGGATGAATCTTTGTATCCAATCATATTGAAGTGATGCAACTCTTTGCCAATGGACATGACTCTTCATTTGGATAGACGTAACCCTTCACACTCTATAAATAGGGTTCAATACCAGTCAATTTCATGAAATATGGTGTTATAGCATGAATAGAAGGCATTGAATGATAGTATGCGTGTATAGATAGAGAGTGAAAATATCTAGATTTCACTATGTTCAACGTCTTAGCAAGAAAAATGTATAAGTGATTCGATTCCAATTTCGATCACTATATTTCTACACAAATTCAAGCATTTGTTGTATGAGTGTAATTGCAAAGCACTTATCAATAAAAGTTTTCGTTCTTCAACATTCTTTTATTCAAAATTCACAAAGAATAGCATACTAAAGGAGGTTCTGTACGAATCGAGATCGAATTCAAAGTAGATGCAAGAATTGCGAGAATTGACGACTCCCATTAAAGAGTAGATACCGTTTGATCAACTTTAGCTTTCACTTGCATACCATACAAATTTACTCTGTTTTCTACTTATACTTTTTATTTCAAAGTTTATGATGTGTCTATGTGTCATAACGAGTATTTCATTTTGCGTCATTTATATTAATCAAGTTATATGCTTTCGAGTTAACTTTAAGAGTGATTTATGGGTTAATAAGATTGTATATAATCATTGGATCTATGATTATAAAGCTATTTAGTGATCCAACATTTTTGGAGTGGTAACTTGCTAAATATGGCTATGTGAGAGTGACCCATACTAAGCATAGTAATATAGTTATCCAAGTTCTTATAAGTGTCATAATTCGTTTACCCTAGACTTAGAAAAGTCATCTCATGTGTTGCTCCGTGGTGAATTATTGAATATTAGGGCGTCTAGAACCTTATTTGTTGAAGTTATCTAGTGTAAGAAATATTCTTGATGATTTTGCATGTTTTTCTCTTTTAAACTTGTTGTTAGGGAATAACTGTATATTTTACATCTTCTCTAGTCTATTCATACATCTATTTATTCATCTGTCTATCATCCAAACCCTCCAATCAAAATTACCTATTTTCGTTTACTTTGTAATTCTAGTTGGTCTTTAAAACCGAATCCCTTCCTCGTGGGATCGATATCTTTTAAAACTACATCGAAATTGTGTACTTGCAGTGGTCACCATTTTTCTATTCAGATAAGCGGTATTGACAACACCTATTTGTATTTTGAACTTTTATCTTATTGGTAGAAAAGTGGGGAACAAGGTTTTTAGCTTCATCATCGAATATAAGTCCATCTAAATTAGTATAGTCAAAACCTTATGACCAAGTTTTTGGTGCCGTTGCAGGGGAGGGCAAAGACGTTGTTAAGATCGAGCAATTAGATTTATGTGTCTACGAATTATAATACTAAGTTTAAAAATTGAAAAAATTGAAGGATTAACGAAGGTTATGATCATGACTATAGATCACGCTCATGAAGTTATATAACAAAACCTTTTGTTCCTGTTTTGAAGGAAAACACGATAACGACAGGCCTTCATGATTGCGACACGGGCCCCGGATTCTCCTTCACAATAAATGGGTTTGCTCTTTTCCTTATTTTTCTTTATCAAATTTTTAGACTAGTTGTTTATTTTTAGTTTATAGATTTTCAATTGAATAAAGTCTCCCACAATGAGGACATTGTGTGTCTTTAGTGTGGGTGGGCAATTGTAAAATCCCAAAAATCCAAAAAAATTATATAAAATCAAAAAAATCGAAGAATTTGAAAATTTTTCTTGATTTTTATGTTATTTATACATTATCCGTACCTATGCTATACTAACATATGTTCCAAGGTTATTGTGAGAGTTAGGTATTTCAAGTTTGATGGTAGTGCATATTTCGAACAAAGTGTTTCAAGTGTGACCACTCATTGAGAGTGTGAGCGTATTGGCACAACATTAAGCATTTTGTAAGGATGAGTTGTAAGTAACATTCAAAAGCAACATTCCAAGTAAGTTTCAATATATATTTCAATGCAACATGAATTAGTATAAGTTATATGGTTTTAGTTTAACGCTACTAATAAGTTAGTAGTGGAGTAATATCTAGTAGTAAGTTTCAATATATATTTCAATGCAACATGAATTAGTATAAGTTATATAGTTTTAGTTTAACGCTACTAATAAGTTAGTAGTGGAGTAATATCTAGTAGTGTTCTTACTATGAGTTTTATATGCGATTCTCAAATACGTCCTATAAGTATTGAGTGTGTTTAAAGTGTTGGGAAAATATAACCATAATACTTTGAAAGTGATCAATAAAGGATGAGGGTATTAAGAGTGAAAAATCAAAAGAAAGAGAGGATAACCAATGAGTTATGCAAAAGGTGAGGAATGGTACGGAGCAGAAACTGCAACCATTCAATGAGTGAAAAAGGAAAAAGTAGCATAGCATGAAAAATGGGTGCAAAGAACAAATCTGTAATTCAAAAACATATGCTTAAAAGAAAAAAATGAGAGAAAGTGGTATGGAGCATAAAATGAAACCACTAAAAAAAGGGGAGAGTGGAGCATAAAATGAAACCACTAAAAAAAGGGGAGAGTGGAGCATAAAATGCAACCACTAAGAGAGTTTTAGCATCCTAGGTTACTTAAAAATGCCTTGAGATCAAACTTTCCAAAGTGTGCTCTTTTTTTTCATTATACTTTATAGTATACTTGAGAGAATGAAATATTCGAGTTAGCATATAACGCTTATACGAAGACGCAATTTGGTTGACACTCCACTAAGAGCAAAGGTATGCAACTAGACTATATAAATTGCACAATACTAATTTGTGGGAAATTTCAAACTTTTACTTGAATTTTATACAACGTGGGAATGTGGTACTCACTGTAATAGTCTTTCGCCAAATGAGATACGAACTTGAATTACTATTATATACACTTTTGTTGTGTTTACCTTGAGGACAAGGCAAAAGTTAAGTGTGGGGGTGTGGTAAGTGTATATTTACACTTATTATCATGACAATTTCAATCATAAAATGATATGGTTTTGTTTCATTTTATACTTCATATAAAAGATTTCACGTGGTATGTAGTTGTTTTTTATTCAAATGCAGAAACTAGGTAAATCATGGGAGTACAATGATCAAAGATGGAATTCTATGTAAAAAGAGTGAAAAAGGTGTAAAAAGATGCGTGGAACACAAGGATTTGGCTTAGGATTGAAGCTATCGAATATCGGTAAAGTTGAAAGAAGAATTTTGAAGAAAATCACAATTCACGGTCATGACACCCATTCACGGTCGCGACTTATTATTCTTCAAAATAAAAAGTTATCAACCATTAGTCACGATCGCGACATGTAATTCGCAATCCCGACTGGTGACGGTTATTTATTATCTCTTATCAACTACCAAACGTCAGATAACAATGATCAACCGCCATTAACTACCAACCGAAATAACACCTTTTGGAAGTCAACCTATCATGAAAAGGTGCCTTTCCATTATGGATGAGGATGAATCTTTGCATACAATCATATTGAAGTGGTGCAACTCTTCGCCAATGGACATGACTCTTCGTTTGGATAGACGCAACCCTTCACACTCTATAAATAAGGTTCAAGACTAGTCAATTTTGTGACATATGGTGTTATGGCATGAATCAAAGGCATTGAATGATAATATGCGTGTATAGATAGAGAGTGAAAATATCTAGATTTCGCTATGTTCAAAGTCTTAGCGAGAAAATTGTATAAGTGATTCGATTCCTATTTCAATCACTATATTTCTACACAAATTTGAGCGTTTGTTGTATGAGTGTAATTGCAAAGAACTTATCAGTAAAAGTTTTCGTTCTTCAACATTCTTTTATTCGAAATTAAAAAAGAATAGCATCCTAGCAGAGGTTCTGTATGAGTCGAGACCGAATTCAAAGTAGATGCAAGAATTGCGGAAATTGATAACTCCCATTAACGAGTGGATACAGTTTGATCAACTTTAGCTTTCACTTGAATACCTTACAACTTTACTTTGTTATCTGCTTACACTTTCTATTTCGAAGTTTATGATATGTCTATGTGTCATAACGAGTATTTCATCTTGCGTCATTTATATTAATCAAGTTATATGCTTTCAAGTTAACTTCAAGAGTGATTTCGAGGTTACCAAGATTGTATATAATCACTAGATCTGTGATTATAATGCTGTTTAGTGAGCCAACATTTTTGGAGTGGTAACTTGCTAAATATGGCTACGTGAGAGCGACCCTTACTAAGCATAGTAATATAGTTATCGAGGTTCTTATAAGTGTCATAATTCATTTACTCTAGACTTAGAAAAGTCATCTCATGTATTCCTCTGCGGTGAATTATTGAATATTAGGGCGTCTAGAACCTTATTTGTTGAAGTTATTTAGTGTACAAAATATTCTTGATGATTTTGCATGTTTTTCTCTGTTAAACTTGTTCTTAGGGAATATCTATATATTTTACATCTTCTCTAGTCTGTTCATACAACTTTCTATTCATCTATCTATAAATCAAACCCTCCAATCAAAATTACCTATTTTCATTTATCCCGTGATTCTAGTTAGTCTTTAGATTCGAATCCCTTTCCCATGAGATCGATATCTTTTAGAACTACATCAAAACTGTATACTTTTAGTGGTCACCATTTTCTATTTAGATAAGCGATATTGACAACACCTGTTCGTATTTTGAACTTTTATCTTATCGGTAGAAAAGTGGGGAACAAGGGTTTTGGCTTCATCACCGAATATAAGTCCATCTAAATTATTATAGCCAAAACCTTTCGGTCACATAGCCTACAATCTTGCCTTTCTGGTTATCTCCAAAACTGACCCTTCCATTTCTTTTAAGCTCCAATGAGATGAACTAGCTTTCATCTCCTGTCATATGCCTTGAGCATCTGCTATCCGAATACCACATTCAAGAGTCATCAATGGATCTAAGGCTCACCTGCAAAATAGTTACGTTTCTTAGGTACCCATACTTTTGAGCTGGGTCCTCCTTTGTTAGCAATGCTTAAATTTAACAATCGTACTCATCGTAATAACCATTTTTATACCTACAAAGAATTGTGGCGTATCTAGCTTTCCCACAAAAACCACACACCATTTTTGGTTTCGGCTGGCTCGCTTTCTTCTATTTAGAGAAATTCTTCCTTTTAGAATTGCGAGTTTGGTTACTCCGAGTTTGACTACTGGCTGGAGGAGGAACCCCTACCTTCTTTAAAGCTGTTATCTCAATAGTTAACTCATCTAATTGCTTAGTGAGCTTGCTGACAGCGCATTCTTGATATTCAGCTTTTTTTTAAGAAAGCGGATATCAAGCGATAAGGAAGCATTAGTATCTTCTAGATTGTCACTTCTCCTCAGTATCTCTTTGATGTTCTTCATTGATTTATTATTTAGTTTCATAACATCAAAGAGAATCTGGGCGAATTCATCAATGGATAAAGGAAGTTCAGAATGTACCTCAGCTTGAGGAGCTTTTCCTTTATCGCGCTCAACTTTAGAATTGATAGTGGAATGATCTCTACTGGAGGTAGATGCTGAATCTTCGCCACTATTCTCAATGACCATCAAGCAGAGATTGGTCGAGTCAGTAACTTCTTCATCAGATTATGAAGACTCTTCTAAATCGCTCCAAGTGGCAGCAAGTGCCTCATTTTTCTTAGAGAACCTCTTGTTGAACCTATCCTTCTTCACCTTTGGACTGCTCGATTGGTTGTGACCTTTTTCTCCATAGCCAAAGCATTTGATGTCTTTGTTGTGCTCCTTCTTCGGTCCTTCCTCAGCTCCATGTCGGTGCTGAGTTGACTTGGTTTTAGCAGAAAACTTCTCCTTGTTATTGAATTTACCTCCTTCTTAATGAACCATTTGAAATGCCTGGTCAGAATGGCCATTTACTCATTAAAATCGTAGCTAGTGGACTCATCTGATGAATCTTCTTTAAGGATAATGGCATTGCCCCTCCTTGCCTTGATTCTTCTTGGAGTCATCTGAGTATTTCCTTAGAGATATCTCATGAGTTAGCAAGGTGCCTATCAGCTCATCATAGCTGTAGGTCTTAAGATCATGAGCCTCCTAGATAGCGCTCTTCTTGGAATCCTACTCTACCGTAAGAGTGCGGAGAATCTTCTTGACGAGCTCCTCTTTTGTGAACTCCTTTCCAAGACTCTTTAATTCATTAATAATGTTAATGAACTTGGTATTCATGCTCTGAATTCCCTCACTGGCACCCATTGAGAACATCTCATACTCCCTCAACAAGAGATTGATCTTTGACTCCTTGACCTTGTCGACCCCCTTATAGGTAATCTCCAGCTTCTTCTAGATCTCCTATGCTGTTTCACATCCTGAGACCCTATTAAACTAAGTAAGATCTAACGCAAAGTGTAAGTAGTTAAACAATGCGGCATTCTCTTTGAGAAGCCTTAGGTCAACATCGTCGTAGTCCTCTGGATGTACTAGAATACGCACATCGTTCCTCAGTACTATGGGAACTCTGGGACAAAGCTCAATAGCGAGCCAAGCCTGCATGCTTTTGTGACTGGATGAAGTTTTTCATACTATTTTTCTAGAATGTATAATGATTACCATCGAATAGAGTTTGTTTAGTAATAGACATTCACTCTTTCAGGAGAATTGCCTTATTGGAACAAGAATTATAGTTGTTGTAAGCCATTTATGGATCTTACTCAAAGACTATTAGTCTAAAGTTGAGCAATTGCTTTGATACCACTTGTTGGTCCGTAAACGAGCTCTTAACAATAGCAGAGGGGGGGTGAATACTTAATCTTGGTTACTTTTACATTTTTAAGGTTTAATCACCAAGTTCAGTTTTTATATGCGTGCTGAGTATGCGATATAAAAACGAATAAACTACCCAGCTTTGCTGGCATAGTTTATTTTCAATCTTTAGCTGAGTAAAACTTACTCAGCACAGATTGGATAACAAGTAGTATAATGAATGAGAGAGAGAGATGAAAGAGCTTATCACTGATCAACCTAAATGCTTAAAGTTAGAAAGTCAACACTTGAGATTTATCCTGGTTCGGCCCCTAGCCTACCTCCATTCCCCAAATACTGTGTCTGAGCTTTAATCCATTAGTGAGTCGTTCCTTCAATAGACAAAGAAGCCTTTACAATGGGTAGACACAATTATAGAAAGTACATTTCTATCTAACTACCACTCAACTCAATTTGGGTACCCTTCCCAAACTGACACTCAGATTAATATAAGAATGCGAATTGAATTCAACTTATAGAAACATTGAATCCTTACAATGTTAATCTAAGTAATTTCTCTCTATTACAAACAAATAGGACTTTTGATGTTTGCTGATTGCTTGTAGTGGAACTTCTTTGGAAGCTATAGTAATTTGCATAGCGTTTTAGCTCTTAAGAAATTCGAGGTGATTCACCAAGTTTAACTGTCTGCTTCAGTATTCTATTTATACTTTGAAGCTCTGCGAAGTAGCCGTTGCAAACTTTATGATATCGTTGATCTTCAATTTCTCATCTCTTTTAATCTTTCGAATCTTCTCATTGGAGACAGATTCCAGGACATTTAGGAGATAGAATTTGAACTTTGAGGCACGATAAAATTCCGCTGACAAATTCTCATTTGTCTTCAAGTAATCTGGTTCTGAGAGAGGCATGCTAGAATGCAACTTGGAGTCTTCCCGTTGGATGACCTTGCTGACGTTGGCAGAATCGTGCGGAGACAGTTGAGACGCGATGCATAATAGAAATTCCTTTTACTTAGACTATAGCGAGGAATCGTTGACAACCGTACTGACATTTTTTACGTTTTGAGGACCACATGAATCTTCGTTAATTTCAACGCCTTTTATCTTGAAAAGCACTAAAGGAATATTCCGTTCCATCACAGACAATGTTAGTAGAACATGTGTCATTAAGTCTCTATATGTCAAACAGAATGTGCTTTTAATTTAATAAAAGCAAAACTCAGCACTAGCTGAGTGAAGTAATCCTAAGTTTATAGTACTCAGCATAGACTCAACTTTTGCTACTCTAAGTCATTAATTAATTAATCATCTAGCAAAACTGAGTTCTTCTCCCTTGAATGAACTCAAGTCAGCTTTATTAATTAAGAGTCTACTTAGTACTCAATTAATTTCACTATCCTAGATAGTTTACTATTTCCAAAACTACTCAGTACTGTGAAGTACTATTAACTTGTGTTCTACATCTGCCATTATTTTATTGTGAAAGATCTCAGTCTCTTTATGAAAATGTTAGGGTCTTTGTGTAGTTTTTATTCTCTTTTCTTCTTGATCTTTATAGTCATACTTGAGGGCAAGCACAAGATAAATGTGTAGAAATTTGATAGGTTGTAAATTCAACATGTTTTTGTGCTTAATTCTATGTCTTTATGAGCATGTATTAGTTTTTATATGCTCGGTTACTATTGTTTTCTGTCATTTCAAGATTTTTAGGTGATTTGGAGAGAAGTTGATTAAAACAACCAAAATTTGTACTTCACCGAGATCCCGATGTGTCCACTGAGAGTAATAGCAAGTCTTGGTGATTTCCGCAAATTCTGGAATATTCCAAAACATCAAAGACACATTTAATTGGGAGATAAAAGAGTAAAAGTCAAAGGAAGAATCACCAGTTTGGGCAAAGTCTATTTTAGAGGAGTTTTTAATCAGGAGAAGAGTTACTTTCCTTAATAAATTCGGTTTTATGGAAAGGATAAACTCAACAATTTTATCTCAAAAGAAAAGACTAAAAGGATAAACCAAAGTAAGAATAAACGTTATAAAAGACTAAGAGCAACTAAATGCAGTCATTCCATTATAAATAGAGGTCGAATACCACAAGAAGAGGTGTACAAATTCAATCCATAGTT
This sequence comes from Euphorbia schlechtendalii, assembly GCA_949673415.1. NCBI lineage: Eukaryota > Viridiplantae > Streptophyta > Magnoliopsida > Malpighiales > Euphorbiaceae > Euphorbia > Euphorbia schlechtendalii. The sequence continues at coordinate 21,960 of CATIWQ010587552.1, forward strand.
AGAATTTTCTAATTTAGTTTTTATTTTACTTTCCGAATTCTCTTAGTTTTAATCTTTCTTGTTTTATTTAATTTAGTTTATTTTCTTAATCTTTCGAATACTTTCCATTGCTTTAATTCAATTTAGTATTTCTAGTTTTCCATCTTAGCTTAAACGATTAACTTTTCAAGCCTTTAGCTAATCGCATGGTTTATTTTTAGTCTCTTTATTGTTTTAAAAGTTTATTTACAAACATGTCTAGCTAAATTCTTAGTGACTTGACCAATTAAGGGTCAAGGTCATGTTTGATTAGTGTGAGGACTAAATCCGAATACAACAATCCACGAGGTGACTTATTTGTTGATCTCGGTACTTATTTTATTGAATCCTCAAGTTTCTCTATGGTTTGATAAGCCATAAGGTAGGTCTTTGTGATTTATTGTTATCTCTACCTTTTGCACCCTTAATTGTGCTTAAGGAGAAGTAAGTGATAATAGTTTCTTTGTCATTATCGAGACTAGAGAGCAACAATCTAATGTCTGTTGGGAGTCTCACTACTTGTCGATTAGGATTTAGGAGATTTTAATATTTATTGCTCTTCTCTAGCGAGCTCTTTGGTTCTACCTTGAGAGCCAAGGTAGGTAAGTAGGTGATTGAGGAGCGAAGCACAATCCCCATAGGAAGTAATGAAGAGTTCTTAAAGTTGTATGTTGTGGAGAGCTCGTATAAACAAAACTAAGTCTTGGTATAGTTTATCCCTTGTCCCGTGATCACTATGATACATGGTTTTCCCTGAATTGGTTGAGTCAGTCTTTATATTATTGTTTTTCTCTCTCTATTTAGTTTTCAATCCTTACATCATATAGAGAATAACAATCTGGTTATTCTATCGAGTCATTTAATTAAGATTTACTTGTTAAATATTGTTCTTTGTGGATACGATCTCTGATTACCACTAACTAAAAGTTACGTTTCATGCAAGAAGCATTTTTTGGGTTCTCGACACCCATCACATGTAGCTCATGCTTTATCTCATCATGGTATGATTAGTCCTATTGATAAGAGGTGGGAGGTAGTACCGAACCTTTATTTGAATGAGTTTTTTCTTTAATTTTTTGGCCACACATTATACTAGTTCACATAGTCTTTTTTTTCTGTTGGGTTGTATTGAATTTGTACTCTTTTCTTTTCTCTTTAATGAAATTTTGAATCCAAGTATAGTATTGTGTCTTGGTCCTTGTCGATGCCAATCTATTTGGAATGCCTGATCCATGACACATTTTGTTCTCAGGTTTCATTCTGAAAAGAAAACAATAAAAATAATAAAGTGAGAAATTATGAAATAAGACTTAGAATTAGAGAATTGAAGGACCAAAATAATTTTTATCCATCTACTTAACTACCAATAAAACTGTTAAATAATTATCTAGGTTTCCGTACTATATTTTAAAATACAACAAGTGTGTTTGTGTGTGTTAAAATTCAATTTATGTTTGTTTTTAAAGCTAATTGATCTCTAAGTAACGTTCAGGAGCACATTTGAATTTTTTTAAGTAAGGGTGTCAATCATTATCTTGAGAAAAATTAAGGAGCGCCATGTGTACCAAGTTTAGTATTCGGCCTACTATATATAAAGATATTAAGGTTAGTTTTCATATTGCATTCCTTAATTTCTACCACCGCCAGCTACGCATTCTCCCCTTCCTAAAATTTTATATCTCTTTTCGCTTAGTCCTTAAGATTTTCCCCAATCCTTCAAATTTGTTCGTGATTTTGTTGAATTATTCCAATTTATCCTTTTAAGATTCAAATCTGAAGAAATTACTCGACTTTATTTGAGTTAGAGGGTTTGAAGATTTTGTTGCCATCTTCTCTGGCATTTTATTTTTGCCTGTTTTGTTCCCTTCATTGCCGTTTTGTAAGTATAAATTTTTAAGATCTTGTAATCTTGTCACTTATTTAATTTTCATGATCTATTGAAATATGTATGTATCTTAGTTAGATGGACATTACATAATCCTAACAAACCCAATTTCTCTATGCTTAAAGAGATACAAGGAGAATGGTGGGTCCAAGGAAGAGAATAACGATTCTGCGAATGTTTGTTATCCCAATTCACCTAAAAAAATGTAGTAAAAAAGGTTTCATTTTCAATTTTATCTTGTTTTTTTAGCCAAATGTATCAATAGCTCCCTCACCTTTCGCTGATCCACCTACTGCTCCCCTATCCTTTCAAAAGAACCCCGTAGCTCCCTCTCCTTTGAAAAAGTGCACCTTAGACTCCCTAAATCGGAATAAACCACTTTCAGCTCGAAGAGTGTGATACACTCGCCCATACATGGCGAAAGGTTGAAAAGTAAACCCAATAGTAGATTGACACGTGGCATGGAAGGTAAAAGTTACAAAAAAAGCTTGAATTACGCTCATGGATTATTACGGCAAACTCAGCTCGGTTACTCTCTGGTTCAGCCTCAGATGGTCAGATTTGCTGGTCTTCTTTGCTGCATTTGGACCGCTTTCAGTGGGAGTTGGGAGAGGGTTCGGTGTTTACGTCTTCAAGCTTCACAGCTGGCTTCTACAAAACTAATCGTTAACCTTTACCTATCTTTGATTTTTTGTAGATTTGGCGTTGTTTTGTACCACCTAAGATGCATTTCTTGGCTTGGACTTTCTTTCATGATAGGCTGCCAACTAATCAGTTTTTAGTCATTAGAGATTGTGCCTCGGTTCGTGATGGTAGCTGCCCATTTTGTCCTCTTCAAGAAACAAATGATCATGCAATTATGCTATGTGAAAGGAGCTACCATGTTTGGATGGATGCCGTCAAGTGGCTTGGTTTCAACAGTGCATTACCGAATACAACAAAGTCCTGCTTCCGTGAATGCAATCCCTCTTCAAAGTTGGCCATGCAAAGTAATTCGGTTCGGCTCTTTGGATAGCTATTGCTTGGTCTATTTGGACTTCAAGAAACAAATTTATATTCAAGGAATAACAACTGAATGTAGATCATCTTATTTCTTCTATTCATTAATGTTGGTTTTATTTCAAATGTAATAAGCAATCATTTAGCTACTTGGTATCGGATATCATTGTGAATCCGGAACTTCTACGCATTTGTACTTAACACATTACTCTTTTTGAGTATCGTATTTTATTTAATAAAAAAGAGGTGAGAGTTTTGTAGGTAAGTGAGGAAACCAACCTAGTTGGGGATCTCACCCCGAAATTTTCTCTCGTCTCAACCTTTTATCTCTCGGTTAGACACATCATCTTACCGTGAGTTTTTCAAAAAAAAAAGTTACAAAAAAGCCCCCAAAATAGTTTTATTGAAACCCTTTCATTTTTTTACATTTCTATCATCTTCTTCATCAATCCATATCTTTTCCCAAAACCAAATCAAAACATCAAATTCATCATCAAACCTATATAGATTTGGAATAGTGTATAAATGTCATTTTTTTTTAAAAACTCCCGAAGGGTCAATGTGACCCCTCAAAAGCTAAAAGGTTGAGACGGGAGAAAATTTCGGGCCGAGGTCCCCAACTAGGTTGGTTTCCTCGCTTGCCTACAAAACTCCCACCTCTCTTTTATTAATAAAATAGCTACAATTCTTGAGTGGAGAAAGGTAACTTAGGTAAAAAGCAAAAGTCTCGGATTAACAAACAAATCTGAGATCGAAGTACAAATGTTACGGCTATTACAACGAAATATAAACCAACAAAAATTAATGCTTGAGATAAGGATGTCGGCTTGATCATACACTCCCTCGAAGACCAAATTATTGCGGCGTTTCTAAAGGCTCCATGTGATTATAAACCAAAGGGATGTTTTGAAGTCCGAGTGAATACCCGGGCGAAAGAGATCTTGCCAAAATGTTGAAGAAACCCATAAGGCCAGAAGGAATCAGTAACGGTATGCCCAACCATTTCAGAATTTTAGTCCATACACGGTAGCTCGAGTTACACAAAAGAAGTAAGTGATCCATTATTTCAATTCCATTACAAAACGAGCAAGTGACATCAACAATTGAGCCATAACCACGAGAGTTCAGAAAAAATTACGTTGCTAGTCTACCATGAAAAAGCATCCAACCAAAGAATTTTATCTTTGGTATAAGGCAAGAGAACCAAATGGAGGTGAAGTTAGACTTTGGCAATGTCCAGCGAGTCGAGCGATAGAATAACCTGCAAAAAGAAGTAGTTGAAAATTGTTCCTCCTTCCCAACATCCCAATGGAACCTATCATCGATTGAGTTGAACCGGGGCTGTATTAACATGATAGAAGCATTGGGGACTGCCAATGTATGAGCAGAATCAGGGCTGAAGAGTGTGGGTGCTGCAAATTCAATCCAACGATGCAAATGGCAACATCGCTCACGTATAGTAATTCGAAGATTATGCTTCCAAAAGGGCCGAGAATACGAGTCCATGTTGAAAATGACCGAGCAACCCACACTAACAGAGCATTTCTTGTTTTTACATAGGGAGTATAGGTCCGAGAAAAGATAACATAATGGTTTATCCGAGGTCCAATTATTGTACCAAAAAAAAGCAAATGCTCCACTACCAATAGACACATGACAATGAGCTGTAAAAATTTCCCAATATACTTCACTCCGAGAACAACAAGATGCAATATTCTTCCAAATCAGTGAAATATATGAGCTGTCCATACTCTTAAAATCAGACTATGTTTGAAAACCATAGCTCGCTACACAACGAGAGTACCAAAGAGAGCTTCGATTAGTTCCATGAATCCTCCAAATCCATTTAAGTAGCAAGTTACAATGTATCATAGAAAAATCTCTAATGTTTAATCCCCCAAGATGATATGGTAAAGAAATGGTTTCCCAACTTATCTTGCAAATACCGGAAGAATTAGAGTCACCACGCCATAAGAAATTCCTCATTAGCTTAGTCAAAACTACGTTGACGGATGATGGAATCTTATAGATAGACATAATATAAATCGGAAGAGAGATAAAACCGACTTAAATAATGTCAAACTACCTACATATGATAGACATTGTCCCTTCCTATTAGCTAATCTTTTCTTGAATTCGTTAACCAAGGGATCCCAACACACAAGAGGTACCCGATTAATACATAGTGGAGAGCCAAGATTAGTGATGGGAAATTTTTCCACTCGACAACCCAATAGCGAAGCACTTGAATGTAAAAATTCATCAGAACAATGAATGCCTAAGAGTGTGCTTTTGTGATAATTGATACAAAGCTCGGAAATTACCTCAAAACATTTCAAAACCCTTAGAAAATTCGGTATAACATCCAAGTGAGAAGGGAGGAGACAAAGTGTATCAATCGCAAATTGGAGGAGTGAAACTTTTGGTAAGGATGAATTATCTTCGAATGTCGGTAGCAGCCCCATCTCCATACTAGTATCGATCATTTATTTCAAGACTTCTGCCTCAAAAACAAAAATAAAAGGTGATAGTGGATCACCTTGTTTTACTCCTTTGCGAATTCGAATTGGAATAGATGGATGCCGTTAATTAAGATAGAAGTCGTTGATGACTTGCAGCAATTAGATAACCAAGATATCCATTTCTTTTCAAAACCCATTTTAGCGAGTATCGCATCAATATACACCCAAGATACGCAATCAAAAGCTTTTCTAAAATCTAATTTGAGTACCAAGCATGAGCGATGACGAGAGTGGAACTTGTTTATGATTTTCGAAGCCACAAAAGAGCAATCATGAATGTTTCTTCCCTTAATGAACACAAATTAACTCTCGGAGACCAGATGAGGTAGAATCGGTTGAAGCCTCGATGCTAACATTTTAGCAATGATTTTATAAATCCCATGAATGAGAGCAATCAGTCTAAAGTTACTTAAACATTTCGCTCCCGGCATTTTCAGAATGAGAACGGTAAAAGAAGTCTTAATTGAGTTCGGCAGCCGAGATGTAGTGTGAAAGTTGGTGACAATGTTCATAATTTCGGGTTTTAAGTCCTCCCAAAATCATTTCTAAAAGTGGAAGTTAAATCCATTCGATCCCGGTGCCTTGTTTTCCCCATAGTCGCAAATTGCGTTCCACACCTCATCGACCGAAAAGGGGGCTATCAACACTCCATTTTGAGCTTTTGAAACTTCCTTATAATTAAGCTTTTGCAGTGAGAATGCTGCAACTGGGGCAGCAATAAATAGATTATGAAAGTAATCGCAAATTACTAATGAAATTTGAGTCACATCAGTGATTAGAGACCCGGCAACCTCGAGTTGTAAAATACAGTTGTAACGGTAATGAGCATAAGCTAGACGTTGGAAAAAAGTAGTATTATCATCACCCAAGAGAGTCCACAATACCTGAGATTGTTGTATGATTTCCATATTGTGCCGCATAAGCAAAAGCTCACTTTTTCCCCTAGCAAGCTGAGAGGAGTCAATAGTAGATAAAGGGCGCATTACATTACTTGATGAGAGGGATAGAATCATCGCTTCCTTGTCTTTAATCCTCTTTTCGAGATGGCCATAATTAGAAGTATGCTAAGATCTAATTGAGTTAGTCAAGAGCCGTAATTTGTGAGAGATATCACTGTTGCCATTAAGGTTGCATATGGCACCCCATTTCTACCGAATAAGAATAAAGGGTAGAAAACTTGAGTCCTCCCACAAGAAATTTAATGAACGAAATGACTTGGGTCCCCTTCGATCGAGGGGCTTAGAGTGGAACAAAATAGCGAGATGATCTGAAAGACAAGTGTCTATAGTCGAGATTGACATTGATGGCCATAAATCAAGAAGATCACAAGATGCTAGAGCTCGAACAATTCATGAGAAAGCGACTCTATTATGCAATGTGTAGTTATGACCATGGAAAGGGAGGTCTTGCAACTCAACTTCTAGAACAAAATCTTGAAAATAGCTCATACTTTGAGAAAACCTCGAACATGATCTTTCGGAAGCTGATAATACTTCATTAAAGTCATCGCACACAAGCATATTACTGAAATTACAAAATAATAGCAGCAGTTCTCTCCACATGGAATTACGCTCTTCATTGCTTGTAGAACCATAAAGCACAATGAGATGGAAAGAATAATGGGCTGCACAATATCAAAGAGAACCCATCTATTTGTAGAATGGATAACACGTGGTTGTAAGGTTACCAAATTCCAAGTTATCAAGATACCACCTGAAAGACCTTGAGAAGGAATAATGTGATACCCGATATTATTGTAACCCCAAAATGAACGAACTATATACTCTGGAATGGATTCAACCTTTGTCTCAACGAGAGCCAAAAGATCAATAGAATGTTTACGAATGTTTAAACGAACAAAATTTTACTTAGATTTATTGCTAAGCCTCCTCTACAATTCCAACAAATTAAGTTAAAAGACATTAAATATTGACAAAAATCGAGAAGTACCTCAATATTAATGATACTGAGGTGGAGTTGATGATGTGAAGGATTGCATCTTTGTGTTTATCCTTGAACAAACCTAGTTTGGAGCCAATATTGAAAGCCAACTCATTCTCTGTTATCAGTTTATCTTAAGATAGCAGAATTATTCTATTCATATTACTGATATCCAGTTTCGATGATAACGAGTTAGAAGGCAAGGTTTCCGTTACAGAGTTCACACTACCACTGCCATGAAGACAAGGTTGAACAACTGGCAGAACTGCTCTCTCATGATGGGTAAAGCTTGGTTCAGTCTTTGGAAAAATATTCAAATAAGCTACTTCAATTATTGAGTTATTGTCTGACTACTTTACAAATGACTGAAGTGAACTCTTGTGTGGGGAGAAACTGATTTCATTCGAATGAAAATTCCAATGATTAGAAGGGCTCGGGACTAAATTATCAGAAGGTGAAGTTTCCACGTTGTCATAATCCCTATGAACATTACTGTTCACGCATGAGGAGCATGCAATGGCTTGACGGAACTTAATTAGGGAACTTTGCATCCCCCATCTGTAGATTAAGTTTTACAATCAGAATAGCCTATAGGGACTGAAATGAGGTAAGATATCACATCAAGTCTATCCGGTGTATCAAAATCAAAATCAATGTGAATTAGATTACCAAACAAACCAGCCAATTGAGTGAATAAGTCTCTAGATAAAATTCCTAGCGGTATACCCAAGAAATCCTCATATACAAAAACATTTCTTCGAAACAAAATTCACACCAAATTTCTTAACATCATGGAATAGATCGTAAAGAAAAAACCAATCGGATTCTATAAAAGCAGAGAGAGCGTCACTAGAGAAAAATGAGATTAGAATCTAATTTCTTCCCAAAGGTTCAATAAACCGAGTTGCATAATTACGACCCTTAATGATATCATGTACTTTGGAGACCATTGATAAATCTCTAATAGTTGTAATGCAAGAAAGAGGTGCCCACTCCGCGGCAACAAAGGATGAATCGATCTTAATGTCCGCTGTATTGTCCTTTGATGAAACTACTTCAACATAAGAGTGAGTCCCTCTTGGTGATTCATGAAACTTGTGGGTAGGTAAGGGATTCACCACTAGTGTCTTCCATTTAGGGTTGGGGTTGGAAACTATTCTACTATCATACTTTGCTTTGTAAGCACGTAAACGAACTACTCCAATGATCATAGCATTTAGGCGATATAAGAGTTCATGAAGAGGGAGTGATCCATCGATAGTTATGAAACCAAAATTCAGGTTCCTCATATTGCGCTTTCTAGCTGTATAAACCGATCCATGAACTCCATACTTTACGAAGATCTTATGAAGAGAAGGCGCGTCATGGGAGTTAGGGAAATTCCCAAAATATATATTTGACTATAGCGAGGTTTGGTTGTGGGTTGGATTGTGGTTGTGGCTGGGAGGGTGGCAGTATGTCGGCGGGGGATGGGAGGCAGCGGCTAGGGTGGTGACGGCTAGGGTTAGGGTTGGACATCTTCCTAGATTGATTTTTACTTATTTTGTGTATAAATGTTATTTGAGTTGTTTTATTTTTGGGTTTTTTTGGAGGATAAGAAAGGAAATGAAAAGAAAAGTAAAGAGGTAAGTCCATTTTTTTTTCCGGAAATTCATGAGTTTTCCAGGAAAATTCATGCATTTTCCGGGAAATTTCCTGAATTTTCCCGGAAAACTCATCTGGGAAAACTCATGATTTTTCCTAGAAAGCTCATGAGTTTTCCCGGAAAAACACTGAATCTTCAAAACTTAATGAAATTTACTAAGCTTTGCTTCTCTAAGTCCCTTGGTGAAAAAAAGAAAAATCTTTATCGAAAAAGTTGTTAAAAATCTCATAATTTTGTTGAAATAAAAAATATGTAAAGCAAAAACCTCAAAATTTGCAAAAATTTCAAAGGAAGAAGATGAAAAAAAGTCAGAACTCATTGCCCAAGTCAACAGATGCCATGTTAGATGGAGGGAGCTAGGAGGTGCACTTTTTGAAAGGATAGGGAGCTACGAGGTCTTTTTGAAAGGATAGGAGGGCAGTAGATGAATTGGTGAAAGGTGAGGGAGCTGTTGATGCATTTGGCCTTGTTCTTTTTGTTAATTTAGAAACATAATATATAGATCTACAGTATTCCTCTTAATTTGAGAGAAATTTGAACAAATATATAATGATTTGCAAATCAGGTTCAATATGGTTATCTTTTCAAATTCAATAAGTGATAAAAAATGATTTATTAATATAATATATAGATTTAGCTAAGATCGTTAAGATCTTAAAAGAAAAAATATGTTTCATGTTTGTTGATTCTCAATAAAATTTACCTAATTAGAATGTAATGTGCAAATATTAATATACAATTCAACAAAACAACATCATAGTTTTATCAAGATTGCAGAATGTCACTGGCGAGAATCTCTATGTAAAGCATCAAATACTAAGAAGGTACTCACAAAACTAAAATTTTTTTCATGCTATTCTGTTAGTAGCTTTTATTAGTATATTTAAGATGTTAAAAAATTTCAAAATATATTTTCTATATTTCTTTAATAATTACATTTGATTAGACTTTCTATTATTTCCTTACATTTTTGGGTATTCTTTAGGCTTGTGCGGTCAATGGGCTATCCGATTTGTATATTAGCCTAAACTTTTATCTTATTGAAGTAAATATAAACGCTAGCCATTGCTTGTCACATTTAGGGCATGTATAGAAAAGTTTTACCAAGCGATGTTGATTTTATCTTATTTGCATGTTATTCGAACAGAAAATTAACACATGTTTAATGGTTCAAATCAGCTTGTAGAGTAAGAACAATACTTACCGTTACTTGATCTACATCCCACTCGTTCATAATCGTTTGTGGTGAGGAAAAAATAATTGGCTTAGGTGGCGACTACAGAGCTGAAGCAACTCCTTGATGAGCTTGACTATGTCTTAAGATCCTATCAATTTCGCAAGCCATTTCTGTAGCTCGGGACAAAGCTTGAGCTCTTAGGGCATGCTCGCCGCGTTCTTGTTGTGTTGGTCCAGCTAATAAATACAACATGACTTGTCGCAGTTGCACAATGATTATCGAGATTGTCAAGTAATGTACTCAAGTTAGAAGGAGAAGAATCACTAGAAAGCAGATTTATGTTAGTGCCTCCAAGCCTCAATTCAAGTCTGGTTTGGAGGGGACCGTACTTGACTGGCTGCCATGACCTCAGCTGGAAGATCTTGAAATGGGTTACTAAAGGCGATCGGGTTCTAGTGGAAGCAGATTCGGTAGCTGGAATAGTGAAAGGATTATTGTGTTGAGATCCATAGTTCAGATAGAGGTCATCTCACGAGTTGTTGTGTTGATGTTTATTTAGACCTAATAACAAGAAGGACATGAATATTGATTTTGCTCTACAGATATAAAAATTTTAGCTTATTCGCACGTTATTCAAAAAGAAAATTAACACATGTTTTACACAAGTGGATGCAAGAACAGAAGAAATTGTCATATGTTAAGAATTAACTGAATTTTAGTTCATTGGAAAGAATAATGAGTCAAGCTGTGACGAGCAAACATATTATGATGATGACAACTCAAATAGTTTGTACTCTTTTGATGAAAGTGATTACTAATTGGCATCTTTTTGAGTTGCTCACTCATGAAGCTGAAGCTAGAGTCAACTATATTGTTTTCAACAATTAGGAATTTTCAGTGGCAGCGCCAGGTTTTCTACACCATGAGGGCAAAATTTTTGCTAAAAAATTCTGATAGGCAAAAATAATTTCCGGTAGACAAAAAGTAAAACAATTAAAAATATAAAAATTACTGTTAAACTAATTAATATACTAAAATAATACAAAAAAATTTTTATAAATTATAACTTCGTTACTTATACAAAATACATGCTATCAATTATTTTGATAAGAAATTATTAAAATCCTTGAACTTTAAAATAAATAAATAATTATCTGATTAAATTTTTAGTGTTAAATTGTTATAATTAATGGCAATATATTTATTTACTTAAACTTGGAATTTCATTTCATCCTATTTAGTATCAAAGCAATAAAGCATTTGGAACATGTAAAACAAAATCTATAGTTCAATGAAATTGACATTTAAGAAATACATTTTTTTAATGAGAAGAATAAACATATATTATGAGATAAAAATTTTGTATGCTAATGAGTTAAATAAGCCATTTTGGGAAAGGTTATTTCCTCTTTCGGTTTTTTGGAGATTTTTATGAATTGGATTCGAAATAGTTTAACTTTGGCTACAATATCGATTATGACTCCAATGGGTAGCACTGGTTATTTCAAGTTCTTAAGGGGGGTGCACATGGGTGACCCGTTGTCCCCTCTTATATTTGTTTTGGGAGAGGATTTCTTAAGCCGATTCTTATTTCCTTGACCGGTTCAGGAATCTATCTTGTATCAGCTACACCGCACATACTCTTTTTCCCTCACACATGTTATACGTGGATGATGTTTTGCTCTTTTGCTCGGTCGAAGGTGAAATCACGGAGGTGTTAAGTGATTTATTTCGGCTTTACAAATCTAACTCGGGGTAGTGAGTAAATTGGAAAAATTCAATCGTCTATTTTAGCGATTCCGTTACTCCTGGGAGGGGTGCACATTTGGCAAGCAAATTGTACATTAAAATTGGCTATGTACCTTTCAAGTACTTGGGTGTGCCGCTGTTTTACGAGGCTCCGAGGTTTCCATCTTTTATCATTACTGGATAAAACTTTGTTGAATTTTGCGGGGTGGGTTGGCAGTTCTTTGTCCAGGGCCAGTAGAATCCTCTTAGTGCAAATGGTGATTCAAGGTTCTCTTCTTCACTCCTTCTCAGTTTTTAAAGGCCCAATATTGTTGCTTCATGAACTTGAGAGAGCAATTAGGAATTTTGTTTGGTTCGTTGCGATTGAGACAAGAAAATTGGTCACCCGCTCCTTTCTTCCTGTCCCTGTTCTTATTCTAAAAATGTCATTGATATTTAATAATAAAATGGGTAAAGGCCAACTATAAGAAATAAATGGATGGGCTCTCAACCCAATTAAGAAAGAGTAAATTTTTATACTTTATGTTAGTTTTCTTTTCCCTTTTCAATTTTGGTTCGGCAAAATAATTTTGAGTAATCTTAAACAACATGTCATCTGGTTTGGTCATTTTTCGAAAATGTCTTTGAGGAAATTTTTATTGGAAAAGAATTCTTATGGTTTCAAAATGGAATTCCAATTTTTTAATACGTCATGGAAAGGGGCATTCTTGTCCATTTTGAATTAAAATTTTGCAGCTTAGTTAATAAAAATGCAGTGCACACCTTAATAATAAATTTTAGAATTTTTTGATAAGTGCAAATATTTTTTTTATTTTAAATGTGATGATAATTTTCAAAAAATCATAATAAAATTAAAAATTACTGGAAATTAATCAAATTTTGATGTATAATTCTTAAATAATATGGTTAAATTATATGAATGTTGAACTGATTAAAATATCTCCCGTAACACTATTATTTTTAATGAAAAAATATGTGTTTCTCTCTATTCGCTAACTTTTGAAATATAAGCACCCTTTTACGAAAAAAATTTCACATGAATCTTTTTACAAAGTGGTCAGGTATGTGTTTTAAGTTTACCATTAATTTTATTATCTTTATTTTATCACTGCATGGTTCCATATTTTTTCTTTCTTCCTCCATCTCTTATATCTCAATTCTGGCAATCTTATCTCTGGCAACCTCAATCATCAGCAAACTCAGTCCTCACTTTATTTGTTGCTCTCATTCAACAATCATTCTGGGGTGACATCCATGTCTGTTTTGGGGGAGGATGTCGAAAAACTCCATAAAAAAACTCCATATTTATGGAGTTTTTCTAGTGACTAGGTGGGCTAGTGCCTCTACAAGCCCACCCCCAGCTCCTCTCCTGGATTTTCCAAGGACGGACATAGGGCTGAACTTGAGGAAGGCCAAGAAATAACCTACCATATTTAAGAAAATAATTATATACATATACAATTAAAAATAATTATGTTCACTCATATTATAATAATACATGTTTATTAAAGAATAAAACAAAAAATAATGTGAATTACAAAAGTTAAATAATAAAAATTATAACTTGACATTATTTGATTTGACTTGTCAGTTTTCTTTTAAAAATATTAAGTAATGATATATATTTTTTTTATTATTGAACAATAATATATAGATACACAATTTAGTAGAAAGTACATGTGTAATATAATTTGGATCTACATGAAAATTGACAATGAATCAAATGACTTAGCAAATTTAATTACGGTACTCCAATGTCTTCCACTCCAGAATTTGAGACCCCAAACAAATGCTTTTAATTCCTTTCCTTTCCAAAAACTCCATTATTTCATGAAGGAATTTGGATAAAAAAAGACAAAAAGTTGCGATCAGTGTGTTTTGAACAGTGAACGTAATGGAACACTTCGCTTTAACCAATTGGTCCATGGCCACATCTTGTCAACCTCAGACACAATATATAATCTAGTTTCTCATATGCCGGGGCTGAGATCCCTTCTCTCCTACATATGGGTCCGCCCCTAAAATTTTGGTTGACATTGCAAGAAGTGAATTTGCAGCTACCCATCAACCTATCAACTCAAGAACTGATGAATTGTAAATAGAAAATATGCAATTTTATTTTTATTGATAGTTTTTTTTGGAATTAGAGTAGTCACCTGGATTAGCTCTTCTAGGAACTAGAGTCCTGTGAGGCTTAATGTCCGGGGGATGGCCCACTAAGACACAGAGATTCGGGTTCGGAATAAGTTGCTTACTTCTTATTGAATCACATTATATTACATCTACAGAAAACCATATTTCTTAATTGTGCATATTTGCACTTATGTCGTTTTCGAATTATAATACATGATTCATACACGTTTGGAAAGCGATAAATTCATACATAAAGCGATAAATAAATGCGGATAAGTAAAGATTAAAATTACAAAACCTTGGGAGACGTAACAGCCCGCATAATCTATTAATTACAAATCCGAAAAAAATATAATTGAAATTGCGTTACCCGAAGGAAAAAATAAATTCCTAAACTTATTTCTAATCCTAATCTACCTGCATCCACAAAGGTTAGCACAGGGTATAACACAACATTTACACATATATTCGATTTGATTTCAACGAGGCTCGTGTGGCCTAATTTAAAAAATCGACGATTAAGAGTTCTTATTTAGAAATAAAAGTGGTTCATTTTTATTAACACGTTGGTTGCTTATTTTAATTAATGAAAATCCTCGCATGGCGAAAATGTGAGGACTGTTATCCAGGAATAATTTTTTATTTCCTTCGTGGGAGTATTCTAACAGGAATCTTCGATAATTAAACGAAATAGAAATGACGAAACACAATATTACCGTAATATTTACAAACTAATAAAAATCAAAAATATTCCTAGGTCGATATGCAGAATAAAAATAAAACATAAAAAAACACGAGATAAAGTAACTCTAAGAACTCAGAGGTTTACCCTTACGGAGCGAATCCACTTCGTTGTACCCGCTTAATCCTTGTGAACGTTCTCCGTCATCTTTAAAGATTTTGGTATTTGAAAAATGGTCGAATCAAAAGGTGTTTTTAATTCGAAAATATTGTGAAAAATCGAAGTGTTTTTGTTTTGTATTTTTCTGCTAAAAAAATGCCTGTTTGGAATGTAGAAAAATCCCAATATTTATAGGAGGAAAATCCCAAAATCCAAAAGGAAACAAATTCCGGTGAGGGGGTGTCCCCTCGTAAGAAATCTGGCAAGGCTAGCCTCGCGAGACGTCTGGCGAGGTTGCCTCGCCAGATCTCATGCCAGTCCTGATTCCCGATTTTTTTTGTATTTTTTTTAATTTTTAAATTTTCAAAAAAATATTTTTAATCAATTTTTTGTTAAATTCTAATTTTTTAAGTCCTCAAAAATAAAAATAGAGACGAGTAGCACTCCCATTTGAAGATCTCTAGATAATCGAAAATTGTGTGATTCAAGAATTAAATCCCGAAAAGCCAACATCATCGAACGCACGAGTTGGTACAAAATCTCGTGCTCACAACTACCCCTCGTGTGATCAGTGCCAGTTAAATAGCTAGTACGATCACACGAAATGAGCGTAGAGATCGAGAAAATACCTGACCGATGTGGTTGGCAACTCTGAATCCTCGATCGGTGTCCCATGTTGTTCGTTTCTTACGTTGGTGTGATTTTGACAAGCAAGCGTTTCTTCCTTCGATTTACAGTCATTAGATGCACGTTGTGAGTTGATCTCTGGTCGATTTTCCATATCGTCGAAATTACCAAGGTGAGGTGCTTAAATCCTTTTCAAAGGCAACCAAACGTAATTTTGATAAAATGTTGAATTACATCCTCTGACAAATTAGAGATAGTTAGGAGGTATATATGTTTTGTTTCAATTTTTTTTATTGAGTTTATGCGAAGCAAAAATTTTTGCCCCTTCAATCAAAAAATTAAAATATAATGGAAAAAATAAATTTAATGAGTTAGGAAAAATATCGGGGATGTCCCGTGCATTGCTCCGTCTTGTTTAGGAGCCTTTTATTGGAGAACATAAATGGGTGGGGTTCGCTTATTTTTCCTATAAATACCCCCCCTTTCTCTCTTCTTCTTTTCACTTTTTTATTCTCACTTCCTCTCTCTAGATATTTTCTGTCTTCCTTCTCTCTCAAAATGTTGTAGGAGGTCGTTGGAAGGCAGCTCCGGTTCACGTCTAACCTTTGTCCTCAGCCTATAGATCTGCTTGACGTTTACTTTATCGACATCGACGATGCTTATGGTTTGAGTTTGAGGGACACCACACTAGGACTTACTCCCACCACTCCCATAAAGGTGTTGGATCCCGATTTTCCAGCTCAGGGTCACCTTTCCCGGATCAAGGTATTCCTTAAAAACTAAGTTTTTGTCATTTAATTTTTGGATTTAATAATTTTTATTATGCAATGTGTAGTTATGACCATGGAGAGGGAGGTCTTGCAACTCAGCTTCTAGAACAAAATCTTGAAAATAGCTCATATTTGAGAGACCCTCGAACATGATCTTTCGGAAGTCGATAATACTTCATTAAAGTCATCGCACACAAGCATATTACTGAAATTACGAAATAATGGTAGCAGTTCTCTCCACGTGGAATTACGCTCTTCATTGCTTGTAGAACCATAAAGCACAATGAGATGGAAAGAATAAAAGGCTGCACAATATCAAAGAGAACCCATCTATTTGTAGATTGGATAACAAGTGGTTGTAAGGTTGCCAAATTTCAAGTTATCAAGATACCACCCGAAAGACCTTGAGAAGGAATAATGTGATACCCGAAATTATTGTAACCCCAAAATGAACGAACTATACACTTTGGAATGGATTCAACCTTTGTCTCAACGAGAGCCAAAAGATCAACAGAATCTTGACGAATGTTTAAACGAACAAAATCTTACTTAGATTTATTGCTAAGCCCGCCTCTACAATTCCAACAAATTAAGTTAAAAGACATTAAATATTGAAAAAAATCGAGAAGTACCTCAATATACATGATACTGAGGTGGAGTTGATGATGTGAAGGATTGCATCTTTGTGTTTATCCTTGAACCAACCTAGTTTAGAGCTAATATTGAAAGCCAACTCATTCTCTGTTGTTAGTTTATCTCAAGATAGCAGAATTATTCTATTCATATTACTGATATCCAGTTCCGATGATAATGAGTTAGAAGGCAAGGTTTCCGTTACAGAGTTCACACTACCACTGCCATGAAGACAGGGTTGAACAATTGGCAGAACAGCTCTCTCGCGATGGGTAAAGCTTGGTTCAGTCTTCGAAAAAATATTCAAATCAGCTACTTCAATTATTGAGTTATTGTCTGACTACTTAACAAATGACTGAAGTGAACTCTTGTGTGGGGAGAAACTGATTTCATTCGAATGAAAATTCCAACGATTAGAAGGGCTCGGGACTAGATTATTAGAAGGTGAAGTTTCCACGTTGCCATAATCCCTATGAACATTACTATTCATGCATGAGGAGCATGCAATGGCTTGACGGAACTTAATTAAAATCGGGAACTTTGCATCCCTCATCTGTAAATTAAGTTTTACGATCAGAATAACCTATAGGGACTGAAATGAGGTAAGATATCACATCAAGTCTATTCGGTGTATCAAAATCAAAACCGATGTGAATTAGATTACCAAACAAACAAGCCAATTGAGTGAATAAGTCTCTAGATAAAATTCCCAGCGATATACCCAAGAAATCCTCATATACCAAAACATTTCTTCGAAACAAAATTCACACCAAATTTCTTAACATCATGGAATAGATCGTAAAGAAAAAACCAATCGGATTCTATAAAAGAAGAGAGAGCGTCACTTGAGAAAAATGAGATTAGAATCTGATTTCCTCCTAAAGGTGCAATAAACTGAGTTGCATAATTACGACCCTTAATGATATCATATACTTTGGAGACCATTGATAAATCTCTAATAGTTGCAATGCAAGAAAGAGGTTCCCACTCTACGGCAACAAAGGACGAATCGATCTTAATGTCCGCTGTATTATCCTTTGATGAAACTACTTCAGCATAAGAGCGAGTCCCTCTTAGTGATTCATGAAACTTGTGGGTAGGTAAGGGATTCACCACTAGTGTCTTCCATTTAGGGTTGGGGTTGGAAACTATTCTACTATCATACTTTGCTTTGTAAGCACGTAAACGAACTACTCCAATGATCATAGCATTTAGGTGATATAAGGGTTCATGAAGAGGGAGTGATCCATCGATAGTTATGAAACCAAAATTCAGGTTCCTCATATTGCGCTTTCTAGTTATATAAACCGATCCATAAACTCCATACTTCGCGAAGATCTTACGAAGAGAAGGCGTGTCATGGGAGTTAGGTAAATTCCCAAAATATATATTTGACTATAGCAAGGTTTGGTTATGGGTTGGATTGCGGTGGTGGCTGGGAGGGTGGCAGTTTATCAGCGAGGGATGGGAGGCAGGGTGGTGGTGGCTAGGGTGGTGACGGCTAGGGTTAGGGTTGGACATCTTCCTAGTTTCATTTTTACTTATTTTGTGCATAAATGTCATTTGAGTTGTTTATTTTTTGTTTTTTTTTGGAGGATAAGAAAGAAAATGAAAAGAAAAGTAAAGAGGTAAGTCCATTTTTTTTTCTGGAAATTCATGAGTTTTCCAGGAAAATTCATGCATTTTTTGGAAAAATTCCTAAATTTTCCCGGAAAACTCATCTGGGAAAACTCTTGATTTTTCCTAGAAAACTCATGAGTTTTCCCGGAAAAACACTGAATCTTTAAAACTTAATGAAATTTACTAAACTTTGCTTCTCTAAGTCCCTTGGTGAAAAAATGAAAATCTTTATCGAAAAAGTTGTTAAAAATCTCATCATTTTGTTGAAATAAAAAATATGAAAAGTAAAAACCTTAAAATTTTCAAAAATTTCAAAGGAAGAAGATGAAAAAAAGTCAGCACTCGCTGCCCAAGTCAACGCATGCCATGTCAGGTGGAGGGAGCCAGGAGGTGCACGTTTTGAAAGGATAGGGAGCTACAAGGTCTTTTTGAATGGATAGGAGGGCAGTAGATGGATTGGTGAAAGGTGAGGGAGCTGTTGATGCATTTGGCCATATTCTTTTTGTTAATTTAGAAACATAAAATATAGATCTACACTATTCCTCTTAATTTGAGAGAAATTTAAACAAATATATAATTATTTGCAAATAAGGTTCAATATAAATGAAATTGCGTTACCCGAAGGAAAAAATAAATTCCTAAACTTACATCTAATCCTAATCTACCTGCATCCACAAAGGTTAGCACAGGGTATAACACAACATTTACACATATGTTCGATTTGATTTTGACGAGGCTCGTGTGGCCTAATTTAAAAAATCGATGATTAAGAGTTCTTATTTAGAAATAAAAGTGGTTCATTTTTATTAACATGTTGGTTTCTTATTTTAATTAATGAAAATCCTCGCATGGCGAAAATGTGAGGACTGTTATCCGGGAATAATTTTTTATTCCCTTCGTGGGGGTATTCTAACAGGAATCTTCGATAATTAAAAGAAATAGAAATGACGAAACACAATATTACCGTAATATTTACAAACTAATAAAAATAAAAAATATTCCTAGGTCGATATGCAGAATAAAAATAAAACATAAAAAAACATGAGATAAAGTAACTCTAGGAACTCAGAGGCTTACCCTTACGGAGCGAATCCACTTCGTCGTACCCGCTTAATCCTTGGGAACGTTCCCCGTCATCTTTAAAGATTTTGGTATTTGAAAAATGGTCGAATCAAAAGGTGTTTTTAATTCGAAAATATTGTGAAAAATCGAAGTGTTTTTGTTTTGTATTTTTCTGCTAAAAAAGTGCCTGTTTGGAATGCTGAAAAATCCCAATATTTATAGAAGGAAAATCCCAAAATCCAAAAGGAAACAAATTCCGGTGAGGGGGTGTGCCCTCGCAAGAAATTTGGCGAGGCTAGCCTCGCGAGACGTCTGGCGAGGTTGCCTCACCAGATTTTTGTATTTTTTTTAATTCTTTAATTTTTTTAAAAAATTTTTTAATTAATTTTTTGTTAAATTCTAATTTTTTAAGTCCTCAAAAATAAAAATAGAGACGAGTAGCACTCCCATTTGAAGATCTCTAGATAATCGAAAAATGTGTGATTCAAGGATTAAATCCCGAAAAGCCAACATCATCGAACGCACAAGTTGGTACAAAATCTCGTGCTCACAACTGCCCCTCATGTGATCAGTGCTAGTTAAATAGCTAGTATGATCACACGAAATGAGCACAGAGATCGAGAAAATACCTGACCGATGTGGTTGGCAACTCTGAATCCTCGATCGGTGTCCCATGTTGTTCGTTTCTTACGTTGGTGTGATTTTGACAAACAAACGTTTCTTCCTTCGATTACAGTCATTATGTGCACGTTGTGAGTTGATCTCTGGTCGATTTTCCATATCGTCGGAACTGCCGAGGTGAGGTGCTTGAATCCTTTTCAAAGGTGACCAAACGTAATTTTGATAAAATGTTGAATTACATCCTGCGAAAAATTACAGATAGTTAGGAGGTATATATGTTTTGTTTTAATTTTTTTTATTGAGTTTATGCGAAGCAAAAACTTTTTCCCCTTAAATCAAAAAATTAAAATATAATGGAAAAAATAAATTTAATGAGTTAGGAAAAATATCGGGGATGTCCCGTGCATTGCTCCGTCGTTTTTAGGAGCCTTTTATTGGAGAACATAAATGGGTGGGGTTCGCTTATTTTTCCTATAAATACCCCCCTTTCTCTCTTCTTCTTTTCACTTTTTTATTCTCACTTCCTCTCTCTAGATATTTTCTCTCTTCCTTCTCTCTCAAAATGTTGTAGGTCATTAGAAGGCAGCTCCGGTTCATGTCTAACCTTTGTCCTTAGCCTATAGATCAGCTTGATGTTTACTTTGTCGACATCGACGATGCTTATGGTTTGAGTTTGAGTGACACCATGCTTGGACTTACTCCCACCGCTCCAATAGAGGTGTTGGATCCCGATTTTCCAGCTCAGGGTCACCTTTCCCGGATCGAGGTATTCCTTAAAAACTAAGTTTTTGTCATTTAATTTTTGGATTTAATAATTTTTATTTCTTCTAGGAAGTAGAATTGAACAGAAACTTGGTTCATGTCGCCGAATTTAGCTTTAAAAAAAACAAACTTTATTAAAAATTTATTCTTTCTTAATAAAAGGACTAAAAGTCCACCGGAAAAATTCTAGCGAACATTGTTCTTGCCAAAACCCCGTAGGGGGTACGCCAGATGTTCTGAAGAATCTCTGGCGAGACCCCTTGGGGACCTCGCGAAAGCTCTGGCGAGGCCCCTATGGGGCTCGCCGGAGTTTCCGGCAAGGCTCCTAGGGGTCTCCGTGGTCGGATTTTAAAAATGTTTTTTATTTTTTTTCTTTTCTTTTAAAGTTTTGTTAACATGTTTTTCCCTATATTTTGTTATCCTTTTATTTACAGTCTCCGTGGCTTCGTCACATGGAACGGGTATACTACTGTCCTTCACCCAGCCGGAGCTTATCTAGGCCATCGAGGCCACAAGCTTTGGTGATATAGCCCGATCTTTACAACTGAAATTGTTACCTTTCGCGACATCGATTGCGTTGTCGCAGAGATGGTGTGATATATCCCAAAGTTTCCATCTTTTTATCAGGGAGGTTACCATCACTCCATCCGATGCGGCGGTGATTACTGGTCTACCCTGGACCAGGAATGTTATCCAATTCGATGCTTTCATGAAGAGGTTCTTCAAGACCTCCACGGTTTTTCGACAGATCATGAACTTATTCAGCTTTTATCCGAGGGGTAAGGTGCTGTGCTACAATGTGCTTGTTGAGTATTGGACCAGTCGATGGTCCATTTCGGCTGTAGAGGTTCCACTATATGTTCGATATTTCCTCATTACTTTGCTGAGAGTGACTTTCTTCCCGGTCTCGAACAACGAGATCAACTATGGGTTTATTGAGCCCTTGGCTGATTTGGATGGTGTTAGTGGCCTTAACTAGCCTCGGGTAATATGGGCCTAGATATACTTTGCCCTCGACCTAGTCATGAGGGCTCATCAAAGGGTACTGCGATGCTACCCCATGGTTCTTCAGGTACCATTTGTTCATTTATCTTTACTGCATATTAGTTCTTTCTGGTTTACGTTATCTGACTTTATGTTTGTGCAAACCTAGGCTTTCTTTCACGGGTTCCTTCCTGCTCCTCGGTTTGCTGACGCTCCCGATGACTCACCTTACCTTGCTTGAATTCGCTCAACCTTTAAGGGAAAGATATTGGACCATGAGGGTTACCAAGAGCACCTCTACGATTTGACACTCAACCAGGTGAGGATTCTTGTTTTGGGTAAATAGAACTACATTCATCCTTTGTTTAAAACTCTTCCTAATTTTAGCCGATTATGCTTTCAAGTTGATCGTAACCCTTGGAGGGGGCTCCGAAGCTACCACATGGTGAAGGAGGTTCGGAAGGAGGTCAACTGGTACCGCTTCATCTTGGAGAGTCCCAGGACATGTGAGTGGTACCTAGGTGAGCGTATTCAGTTATGGCAGACTAAGCCAATGGCTGAGAGGCATATCCCTCATGTGCCTCCTCTGGGACTATTTTAGGCGCACTTGGTGATCATCTACCTAGGGAAGAGATAGTTATTCTTCGAGGAGCATGGTTTGAGGATTTCCAATAGGCGTGCTGATTATGAGGTATTAATTCAGGATATGCTGATTCCGCTTCGTCCTCCGACCCAGCTTGAGGTAGAGCAGCCTCGTGTGTAGCCAAAGAGCTAGGGAGTAGGCGATTCTGGCGTGGGCGTTAGTGGTGCTGGCATCGGTTGCTAGCTACGTGAGCTGTGTTAATTATTGCATTTCTTTCATTTTTGTCAATTTTGTTTTTGATTGTTTATCTGTTATTGTAGGAGGCTACTCGAAAGAGAGTCCGAGTTCCTGATCAGAATGCCTCGGTCGGGGGTATGAGCTCCACTTCCTTGAGTGTTATTGAGGGTAGATTGAAGGTTGCTTTGGACTCGTCTTTCTACTTAATGGATTACTTGGTGACGGAGAGAGACGTGTCTCTTCCGTCGAGCTTCCACACACAGTCTTTTGATCCTTTCGACGCCACCCATGTGAGTCTTTGACTATACATCTTATCTTCAAATGTAGCATAGAAGTTTTAGGATGTTTGACATTCTTTGATTCATTTTGTAGTTTGCATGATAGGAGATGGGGCAGGTGGCTTGGCATTCCCTTGCGATGAGGGATATGATGATCCTGTAGGATGAGGTCGAACGAGTTTGTTTCCTTTCTCAACCTATTTTATACTTTATTTATATGTAAGTGTGATATGTTATGTTTAATGTATATGATCATGATTTGTGCATGTCTTAATGATTGCAGTCGTTGTTGGTGAGGGGGAATGATTACGAAAAATGTTACCGGGAGTTTGAGGGTTGTTTCCAGGCATTGGACATTAGCCATCGGGATTTGGGTTCTCGCTACTAGGGTTTGGATACTAGTCACCAAGATTT
Source organism: Euphorbia schlechtendalii (assembly GCA_949673415.1). Lineage (NCBI taxonomy): Eukaryota > Viridiplantae > Streptophyta > Magnoliopsida > Malpighiales > Euphorbiaceae > Euphorbia > Euphorbia schlechtendalii. The sequence continues at coordinate 45,461 of CATIWQ010587552.1, forward strand.
GGGTGGCTAATACTAGAGTCTAGATGCCAAGTATTAGGAGTTGTTACAGCAGAATGCTGAGTTTGCTTGAGCTCAAGAGGAGGAGCGGGCTGCTACTGAGGATTTCGCCCATTCTCTCGAGCTTCACTTCTCTACCTTGCTCAATGGGTCAGGTGCCGGGCCACCACTCACTCCTGATTGGGACCCTAGCTATTTTAGAGTCCCTCACCCTCCTCCTGTACATCTCCCAACTAATGATGCCTCATGAAGCTTGCACCATGAGGATTTTGAGATTGCTACCATGGATCCCCGATATCTGGTAGGTGGAGATGATCGATGCGATGCATACTTAGGAGCTTTTCTTTTGTCAATCTTGTTTTCCTTTTTAAACTGAACTATTAGATAACTTTTCTTGTAGAATTTTGAAAACATGGATTTTATGGAAAGAGAATGGAAATTTTAGCTATTGCGTATCGGGTTATTACTTGTTGCGTTTATGTTTTGGAAGTCAACCAATCATGAAAAGATGCCTTTCTATTGTGGATAAGGATAAGACTTTTCATCCAATCACAATGAAGTGATGCAACTCTTTGCCAAGGGACATGACTCTTTGTTTGGATAGACGTAACCCTTCGTTTATTGTATGAGTGTAATTGCAAAGCACTTATCAATAAAAGTTTTCATTCTTTAACATTCTTTTATTTGAAATACACAAAGAATAGCATCCTAGTGGAGGTTCTGTACGAGTCGAGATCGAATTCAAAGTAGACGCAGGAACTGTGGAATTGATGACTCCCATTAAAGAGTGGATATGGTTTGATCAACTTTAGCTTTCACTTGCATACCTTACAACTTTACTTTATTTTTTGCTTATACTTTCTATTTCGAAGTTTATGATATGTCTATGTGTCATCATGATTATTTCATCTTGCATCATTTATATTAATCAAGTTATATGCTTTCGAGTTAACTTTAAGAGTAATTTAGGGGTTAAACAAGATTGTGTATAATCACTGGATCTGTGATTATAACGCTGTTTAGTGAGCCAACATTTTTGGAGTGGTAACTTGCTAAATATAGCTATGTGAGAGTGACCCGTACTAAGCATAGTAATATTGTTATCTAGGTTCTTATAAGTGTCATAATTCATTTACCCTAGACTTAGAAAAGTCATCTCATGTGTTGCTCTGCGGTGAATTATTGAATATTAAGGCGTCTAGAACCTTATTTGTTGAAGTTATATAGTGTACGAAATCTTCTTGATGATTTTGCATGAATATCTATATATTTGTCATCTTCTCTTGTCTGTTTTTACATCTATCTATTCATCTATCTATCATCCAAATCCTCCAATCAAAATTACCTATTTTCATTTACCCCGGAACTCTAGTTTGTCTTAAGAACCGAATCCCTTCCCTATGGGATGAATATCTTTTAAAACTACATTGAAACTGTATACTTGCAGTGGTCATAAAGGGAAAGAGTATAAGTTGATACGGAAAGAGCTAGAAAATTATATGGGATTTTTGAAGGATTGGTATTATAAGATGCTTCCTAGATGGGATCTCTTACCAACATGGAATCACCTGACTGGCCAAACCGAGTACAAATAAGAATCTACTTATAGCCAGTGGATTCGTAACCCTTGTTTACTCGCGTTAAACTTTTACTTAAGTGGAGCATTGTTTGGCAAGTCAACTTTCGATCTCGTCATTCCTGAAGAATTATTTGTGTTGGAAGTAATTTGGGATGGCATACCTATTGATATTTTGGGAACTATGATGGAGACATTCATGTCTGCCACGCAAAATCCCTGAATGATGGAATACGGGTGTTAAACGATGGTAAATCTGTTGGGCCAGATTGGGAGAATGCCCTACGCCACTGAAGTCTTTACTGATGAAGACGAGATACAGGTGTTAACTATAAACGTTTTCTTTGAGTATGGATTTCTGGTCAGGTGCATTGGGGTTGATAGAATCACCTTTGATTGGAAATCATGGGATGATAGAGTGGAAGCTGATAGATGACGAGAACAGGAAATCATGATGGAGGAAGAACGAAGTACAACCAACCTCCGTGGAAGATTGAATGAACTTATGGAGGCGCAGATCTCGATTCATAGAAATATCGATGATATTCATACTCTCATGTTTGATGTCGAGCGAGATCTCCAGGAGTCATACTATAAAATAAACTTAATGATAGAATTGCTTCCCCCCAACTGAATAACCATTTTCATTTAGATTTAGGATTCTATACAGTTTATTGTTTATTGTTTATTATTTTTTTCTTTTGTTCTCTTTTGTTTGTTTATTGTTTGTTTTGATCGTGTTTGTTAATATATGTTGAATATGAATATAATATTTATTATTTAACATGTTTATTTTTTTCTATGTTTTTCTAGGACTTAGTCTAAAAATTGAAGAAATAGAGAAATTGCAGAAAGTCACTACTATAGATCGCGCCCGTGACATTATGTAGTAAAACTTTATGTTTCTATTGTGAGGAAAGTCATGATCGCGATAGGCTTTTGCGATCGCAACATGGGCAGAATATTACCGTTACAGATCACGATTTAACACGTGACAGGTGTCCAAAACTGCTAATAACGGCTAGTTTGAAGGATAAATGGCTATATTGACTATTTTGACCAATTAGAGACCTTTTATAACTCTATAAATAGGTCTAAGTTGAACCCTTAGCCACACAACTTCTACAAAGCTTACAAAAGTTCTGATTCTCTATTCTTATGCATTTAAAAACCTCTTTTTCAAACTTACTTTAAAAACCAATATGCCTCGTGTCAAGGTAACCGCAAATAGAAGGGAAGTCCTGAATTATCAACAGGAGTATGATTGTCCTTTTCCCATTCAATCACGTGAAGAAGGGATGAGATTCCAAGTTTTGAATAAGTTGGAAATCAATGGTATGATCTTTCTTGATATGGTATTCTTGGAAACTTTAGGCCTCCATTAACAAATGGAGGTGTATCTTGCTAATTTGGGTTTAAGCCAATTTGTGGAGATGAGATTTCCACAAAATCATGATTGGATTTTAAAATGTCTAGTGACATTCGATTTTGAGGATAAGAAGAAGAGGGCGATTCAATTTCGTAACCAAGGAAGACATTACACCATCACAAGATAGATGATGAGTGCTTGGTTCAGATTCAAAATTGAAAATTCATCGATCATGATGGATTCTTTTCAACCAAATCTAGTTTGGGAAAATTTAACAGGTAAGAGAGTTTTCGATCCCAAAAATTCTCCCAATAAACTTATTAAGGATGAGTGCATTCTTCTACTCCACAAATACCTTTCCACTTCGGTATTTTGTCGAGTAGAGAATACCAAAGCCCAAAAGAAAGATTTGTATATTCTTTCTTGCACATTGATGAAGCAAAAAGCAGAATTCATGGATATTATTTGGGATATGATGAAGAAGAATTCTACAAGCATGAGAAACAAGATTGGAGCGGCCAAAATTATCACCGCAATCATCTTGGGTGCAAGAAACGAACTCCCCTATATCTAAAGACTGGGTGAGTATTTTCATTATATGGATGGGAATTACTTGAAGAACACCGGACTTATTCAAGAAAATTATGGTGTATATTCCTTCTACTCCTACTCTAACTGCACTAAGAAGTTAATCTCAACTCATAACGATTCTTCCGTTAGCCCATCTGATCCAACCACTAGACGTAGTCATGGAAAGGCTTCGATGATCGAAGAAGAAGATGAAGAAGATGAAGACGAAGCTCCGAAAGATTGGAAGGCAAGCATGCAACAAAAATTGGACAATTGCCAAGCGGAACTTGGAGTAATGAAGAAAGACATGAAGATTCTAAAGAAAAGTAATAAATCGATGCTTCATAAATACTATCCTTCTTTAGAAAACAAAATTGTAAATTTACTCTAGTCCCCCGGATTCTCCTTCCTAATAGCGGGTTTACTCTTTTCTTTACTTTTCTTTTTCATATTTTTATATTAGTTTAGTTTAGATTTTCAATTGAATAAAGTCTCTCAAAATGAGGACATTGTGTTCTTTAGTGTAGGGGGGCAATTGTAAAATCTAGAAAAATTAAATAAATTAAAAAATCGAAGAATTTGAAAATTTTCTTGATTTTTGTATTATTTATACATTATCCATACCTATGCTATACTAACATATTTTCCAAGGTTATTGTGAGTGTTAGGTATTTCCAGTTTGATGTTAGTGCATATTTCAAACAAAGTGTTTCGAGTATGACCACACATTGAGAGAGTGAGCATTTTAGCACAACATTTAGCATTTGGCAAGGATGAGTTGTGAGTAACATTCAAAAGCAACATTCTAAGTAATTTTCGATATATATTTCAATGCAACATGAATTAGTATAAGTTATATAGTTTTAGTTCAAATGATATCGATAAGTTTTGAGTGGAGTAATATCTAGTAGTGTTCTTACTATGAGTTTTATATGCTATTCTCGAATACGTCTTATAAGTATTGAGTGTGTTTAAGGTGTTGGGAAACTATAGCCATAATACTTTGAAAGTGATCAATAAATGATGAGGGTATTAAGAGTGAAAAATCAAAAGAAAGAGAGGATAACCAATGAGTTATGCAAAAGGTGAGGAATGGTACGGAGCAGAAACTGCAACCACTTAATGAGTGAAAAAAGAAAAAAATAGCATAGCACGAAAAATGGGTGCAAAGTACAAATTTGTACTTCAAAAACATATGCTTAAAAGAAAAAAATGAGAGAAAGTGTTATGGAGAATAAAATGCAACCACTAAAAAAGGGGAGAGTGGTATGGAGCATAAAATGCAACCACTAAAAGTGTTTTAGCATCCTAGGTTACCTAAAAATGCCTTGAGATCAAACTTTCCAAAGTGTGCTCCCTTTGTCCTTTATACTTTATACTATACTTGAGAGAAGGAAATTTTCGAGTGAGCATATAACACTTATATGAAGACGTAATTCGGTTGACCCTCCATTAAGAGCAAAGGTATGCAACTTCACTATATAAATTGCACATTACTAATTTATGGGAAATTTCGAACATTTACTTGAATTTTATGCAACGTGGGAATGTGGTACTCACTACGATAGTCTTTCACCAAATGAGGTACGAAACTCAAATTACTATTTTATACACTTCTGTTGTGTTTACCTTGAGGACAAGGCAAAATTTAAGTGTGAGGGTGTGATAAGTGTATATTTAGACTTATTATCATAACATTTTCAATCATAAAATGATATGGTTTTGTTTCATTTTATACTTCATATAAAAGATTTCACATGGTATGTAGTTGTTTTTTATGCAAATGCAGAAACTAGGTAAATCTTGGGAGTAAAATGATCAAAAGTGGAATTCTATGTAAAAAGAGTGAAAAAGGTGTAAAAAGATGC
>CATIWQ010587635.1:0-17635 GCA_949673415.1 Euphorbia schlechtendalii
CCAGTGGTTTTTTCCCTTTCAAGGGTTTCCACTTAAATCTCTATGTCTCTTTATTGCTTTACTTATTTTACTTGTTGTTGCGAATCTATTTTAGTTAACACATATCACCCGGCTACCGAATTATCTCTTCGGGACCTAACATTTACTCAGTAGACAAGCACTATCTTGAGTGAATCGAAGTAGTGATAAACTGACAGTAATTATAAAGTGAATGTTGAGCAAATAAAATATTGAGTAAGTAAATAGATAGTAATTAAGCACAGTGATTTAACTGGTTCGGTCGTTGCCTACTCCAGCCTCCAGATACCCTGTATGAGTTTTAAATTCACTAGTGTTAACTGCTTTAACTAGGCGGAGAAGCTTTCACAAGTGGTCCTGATTACAGATAATACCCTCCAATCTATAATCTAATCCCACTAAGTTGAATACCCTCTTCAACTCATATTCCTCATAACACTTTTCTTAAAGATAATTTGAAGAAATACAACTTATAAAGCGTTACTTCTTCTTACAATGAGTAATCTTAGCTATAATCTAAGATCTAATATCTATCTAGATCACTTGAACTTGAGTATTTTTTGAGTGCTTCTTTTTAGTTTGGAATTTTGAATGTTGAGTTAAATTGACGAAAATTTTAGCTTTGAGAATTTTAGGTGTATTCACCACATCTGGAACTATAGCTTCAATTTCATTTTATAGAGTCGCCTTGAAGTAGTCATTGCTACAAGCTTGTATTGGATTCTTCTTTTCGTTGTGATTCAAATCTTCTCGTTATGTGATTTGAATCTGAGAGTCTGACGTTCGCAATTGCGTGCAACTTGAATTGGAGCGCGACACTTTTCATATGTTGACCTTGGATTGTTGCACTAATACCTAGACAAACCGTATTGATGCTTTTAGCCTCGTCATAGAATATTCTTTTTTACTTTTGTACATATCAACATCAATTTCAACAAAGGTAACTTTACACAAAATATTCTTTAACAGATGGAGTTAAAAGTCTAACATCGTTTAAAAGTCGGCATTACAGTGATACTTTAAATGTAGTATTTGATTTACTTAGACCTAAATTGAGTAAACATAATATATATACACAAACTGATTTAAGATCTAGGCACTGGTCAGCATGCTGAGTTATTCTCCTTTAAATAAACTCTTGCTCGACAACTTATATTTTAACCCTATTAAGTTAATTATACTGGTCTATTTTACTTTATCAATTCCAAAACTCAAGACACTGTGAATAATCATCAAGATGATGTCCAGTTTCAATTTCAAAATATATTGGAGACGTTACCCAGATGAACTCTTTCCAGAAATTAAAATATAGTTGCTCCGAATAGAATCCTAACTATACTTTGAAAACAAATATTTTGAAGGTTCGGACAATATAGTTTACTCATTACTCAATTATCATTCTTATTTTTATTATCAAACATGAAATATAAAGACAATAAATTAAAGGTGGGTCATTAGAGGGAAACTAAAGACGAAAATAAACTGAATTGATAGATTTTGGTTGGAAACGTTTCGGGCTACTTTCATGCGGCCTAAATAGATGACTCTGATGCTCGAACGAAATATCGTCATAACTCCGGTTGATCGGGCAAGGCAAGGCTTGCCATTTTCTATGTAACCAAATTTTGTCTCGGATCAGGTCCGCAGACCATTAACCCGGGTATATTACCGTACTTCCCCGTACTTACTTAACAAAGTTAATCCACGATATCATATTTATTTCTCAAATTATTAAAACTTCAGCTGCTAATACATTATAATTGGGCCTTATAATTTCTAATAACTGCAAAAGTTTTTATTTGTAAGGATAAAAAAAAGGGAAATTGTAAAAAATGTAGGGTTCGTGAAACTTATTTTCAAAAATACGTTCCAACTTATCCTTTGCATTTTATAATCAATTTTAAGTTTCATTTTTCACTCTATACGTTCTATATATACACTGTTTTATCAAGTTTCAGTTGCTTCCTCTTTTTGCATCGCGTATTTTCTCTCCATTAAATTCTCTCTTCCTTGTTTTGATTATTCCTGATTCTCTCTAGATAGAATATTCTTCAAGTCTCTAAACTATCAAATTCTCTGCATAATTCCAGTTTTCTATCTTTTCTTCAAGGCTTTGCTCTCTGCAACTATCCAATTCTCTGCATAATTCCAGTTTTCTATCTTTTCTTCAAGGCTTTGCTCTCTGTAACTATCCAATTCTCTGCATAATTCCAGTTTTCTAGCTTTGTATCAGGCTTTTTTTAATTGAATTTGAAATTTCGATTAGGTTAGTTATTATTGTTTCATCTGATTTTGATTTTTTTAATTATAATTGGGTTTTAAACGAATATTTTATGAACAAAAAAGAAAACTAACAACCTGAGCAGCACTCTGTGCCATGGGATTTATTGCAGATTGAACATAAACAAGTGAAGGCTAAGCACTAGGTCCAGATTTACACTAAAATCTGTTACAAATGCATTTTCATTACTTTTCAAAATTAATTTGACACAACTTGTTCTTCATACCAGTTTCCTACCACTTAACTACCAGTTTCTTACTAGTTTTGACATTTTTTGTTCTTCATACCAGTTACATACCACATTCCTACTGTTTTGATTCAATACTTTGTAGAGATTTATTTTACATGTTTTAATCACTTTCTAATGCATTTTTATTACTTTTCAAGATTAATTTGACATGACTTATTCTTCATACCAGTTTCCTACCACTTTCGTACTAGTTTTGACCTTTTTTGTTCTATATAGTAGTTACATACCAGATTCCTACTGTTTTGATTCAATACTTTGTAGAGATTTATCCTATATGTTCTAATCACTTTTAATGCATTTTCATTACTTTTCAAGATTAATTTGACACAACTTTTTCTTCATACTAGTTACCTACCACTTACCTACCATTTTCTTACTTGTTTTGACCTTTTTTGTTCTTCATACCAGTTACTTACCAGATTTTTACTTTTTTGATTCGATACTTTGTAGAGATTTATCTTACATGTTCTAATCACTTTCTAATGCATTTTTCGTTACTTTTCAAGATTAATTTGACATAACTTGTTCTTCATACCAGGTTCCTACAACTTATCTACCACTTTCTTACTAGTTTAACCTTTTTTATTCTCCATACCAGTTACATACCAGGTTCCTACTATTTTGATTCAATACTTTGTAGAGCTTTATCTTACATGTTTAAATCACTTTCTAATGCATTTCATTACTTTTCAAGATTAATTTGACACAACTTGTTCTTCATACCAATTTCCTACCACTTTCTTACTAGTTTTGATATTTTTTTGTTATTCATACCAGTTTCATACTAGTTACATACCAGATTCCTACTGTTTTGATTCAATACTTTGTAGAGCTTACATGTTCTAATCACTTTCTATTTCATTTTCATTACTTTTCAAGATTAATTTGACGCAACTTGTTCTTCATACCACTTACCTATCATTTTTTTACTAGTTTTGACATTTTTTGTTCTTCGTACTAGTTCCATACTAGTTACATATCAGATTCTAACTGTTTTGATTCAATACTCTGTAGAGATTTATCTTACATGGTCTAATCACTTTCTAATGCATTTCATTGCTTTTCAAGTTTAATTTGACACAACTTATTCTTCATACTAGTTTCCTACCACTTACCTACTGGTTTGTTACTAGTTTTGACATTTTTTGTTCTTCTTACCAGTTACATACCACTTACCTACCAGTTTCTTACCAGATATCAAACAGTTGAAAAAAGAGTTTCGAAAAAGTATATCACAATGGATGGCGTTTCGAAGATAAAAATGAGACGAACAAAAAATTCTAAACCGACATGTCAAAAAAATAAATGGTTTGAGAGATCATGGTAATAAGAAAATTAAAAAAAACACACGTAGAAGGTAAAGGATGAGAACACAACAACTTTGGAACATATAGGAGGTAAATATGAAACGTAATTGCTCAAATAAGTTATGGCACAAAATTTTAGCTGAAAATATTCCTAACTTTCAGCACATTTATAAAGTTTTCCCTAAAAAAAAAAGTTCTTGTCTTCTTGATGATATTATAACTTTGCTTTTCTAATTTTACCCCAAATTATTTGTTTAGTTCTGAATATCACTTTTTTTAATTGTACTACTAACTAATTGTCTAATTCCCAAATCGCTTACTTTTTTTTGGCAACTTATGGGAACAAATCCTTTCATCCCAAATTGCTTATATTTTTTTACGGATTAAACTTCTGTTATTTTTTTATGTGAAAAAGTTTTCAAAATTAGTCTTTTTACAGTTTGGTCCTATACCTAGTATAAGACTATAGTCTTATACTAGGTATAAGGCATTGAAATGATGATTGCGAGTATTTTAAAAGTAATTGCGAAAACTAATGGAAAATAAGTTGTATAAAGGTCTTATACTACTCGTATACCAGGTATAAGAGGCGGTATTATATCAGAGGTCTTATGCCAGGTAGACCATAAAAAATATAATTTTGAAACATTTTTCGTACAAAAACAAAAACAACAAAAGTTTCTCATATAAAAGATAAATATGATTATCTTACATGTAAAAACAAAATAAAAATTAGGTTTTCGAGTATTTGGTTGTATTTTTCTTGTTTCTTCCATGTCACATTACCAATAAGAAAGTTATTCAAAATGAGTTTGTAGTTTTTTAAATTGTCTCATTGGACTCATAATAATCATAAAGAAAAACCTTACCACACCTCACCCAATTGTTGATTTGAACATGTGACATCTAGGATCACAACTTCATATCTTAACAAATTAGACCAAGACATATGTCAAATTTGCAATTAACTGTATTATTATTCTTTCCTTATAAACAACCTTATTATTTAAATATTACCGAATTGGTTAATGTTAGGGTAAACTTTAAAAACTTGTTCTATGATTTCGCTCATTATTAAAAACATGCGTTGTGAATTTTTTTTTCAAAAACATGTCATGTAGTTTGTAATTGTTAGCAAAAAAAAAGGATTTTCAATTTTTAATTACATCATAAAAAGGGTTATCTTATCAATTTTGAATTGAATTTTTGAAGCTTGGTAACTAAAAATAAAATACACATAATTTACAAAAATTTAGATTTTTTTTGAGAAGCACATATAATTTTTAAAATTTAATGTGATGATAATTTTTAAAAAATTATAATCAAATGAAGAATTTCTCAAGATTACTCAAATTTTATAATTTTTAAATAATATGATTAAGTTGATTGAAATGCCTCCCTCTAATACTATTGTTTTTAAAGAAAAAACATATTTTTTTCCTTTTTTTTATAACGATTACAAATCACATGGTATTTTTCAGAAAAAAATTTCACAATACATGTTTTCGACAATGAATGAAACCACATGACATGTTTTTGAAAATTACCCTTAAATTTTTTTATTCCTCCAATTAGTTTACATTATTTTATCAAATATATTGTATATAAAGCATTTGAGAATTATAGCCACTCCCCACACTATCACACATACATAACATATATAACCCATGTGAGCTTAAACCATTTTGTTGACCCATTTTATGTCCATTCCATCAACTCATTAATTAGCAATTTGTGGTCCTCTTATTTTTATATTTATACATTATGCCCCATTTTTAACAACAAATTTGGCTTTTGAGCTGTTGAAGATAACTTATTTAACAAATTAAGGAGAGAGTGTCGATTATTTGAGCTATACTTCAATTGTGTTTACATAACCTTTTTAGCTGTGCAATGGTCCTCAAGTAAGATTTGATTTTGGAAAGAAGAATTTAATTTAACACCCTTGAATTATTTTTTTTCTTATCATTAGATTCATTCATTGTATTATGAGTTTTTTTTTCTTTTCAGGACCGGTATCCGGCCCGCTAGCCAACTAATTCGTAATAAGATAGTGCATCCAGTTGAATAGTTGAATGAGTATCCGTTCTAACCTAGTTTGCTACATAGATGCCGATGATTCGAATCCGATGTGATACTTAATGGGTTAAATTTCTCATCTAACTCAACCGACTGCTAATTGGTATTGTGATGAGTTGCATTTTCATTTTTTATATGATAATTTTAGTTTTTTTTGTTTTACTCGCACAATCATTAATAAGTGATGCATTTTTTTTCAAACTATTTGATAACAATAAAAGGTTATTAGTAACTCATATGCTTTTTTTTTAAGTGTTCACCCGATTACTATAAATATTGAATTACCATATGTTAGAGGCATTTTAATAAGCTAAAGAAACAAAGCACAATAAATTAAGTGGCTTATTTTATTTAAATGTGTCCTAATTTCGATAACTATTTTTGTAAAGTTTAAAATCTAAACGCCTAATATATAGTTTACCCTCTCAAGTTGACAAAAAAAGTCATGTGCCACCCAAATGTTTTTCTTGTGCAACTTAACCCCCCAATGTTGGAAAATTTATATAACATAACCCCCTAATGCCTATGTGGCAATTGAGATGGCTCAAGTTGAAAACTTGAGGCGAGTTGTTTGACTGAAATGTGGAAAAAATGATATATTTGAGATTAAGTGAATATTTGGGGTAAAATTGAAAAAAAATTAATTAACTCTCTTTATTCGGTTTCAAAGACCAAAATGAATTCCCCCTAAGCATTTCCCCTCTTTCCATAGTTCAATCGGAGTAGGTGACGGTAACGAAATTCAAGCTGAAAAAATTTTCATCTTTCCGGCGATTTTGACAACCCTAATAGAAGAAGAATGAAAAGATGAAATCTTTCTTTTAGTTTACTGTAAGTCTCGATTTGGGATTGGGACAAGTGAGTTTTGGGAGTGATGAATACTGAAGGTCGACTTGTTGTTGGTTCTCACAATATGAATGAGTTTCGTTCTCTTTAATGTTGACAGAAATGGAAGAGTAAGTCCTCTCTCTTTCTCTCTAAAAACCCTTAATATTTTTCGTGATTTTGCTCATTTCCGATCTGAACTTTTGAGTGTTTTTTCATGGATTGGATGATTCCCTTTCTTGTTTTTTTTAATTTGGCTGCAATTATAATTATTGACAGCAGTTTATTTCGGTATTCTAATGCATAATCTCTAGATCAAAGATATTCAGTCCACAATAAATTATACCATGTTTCTCGATTTTTGTTAGTTAATTGTTGCCTATAAAATAATCTTGTGATTCGTAGATTTCATGGTACCGGTGGACGAGACAAATATCTAGCTTTCTTGAATCCGTTGAAGCTTGAATAGGCGGAGCAACCATTATTAAGGATAAGAAAAAAAATTCATTTCAATTCTAATAACATACTGTGGAATTGAAGTTTGTGTTTTCTTTTGTCCAAAATTTCAAAAATCTCTCAATCTGGTTTGAATTTATTGTTCATGCTAATATTATGACAAATGAATTTAGGGTTTATGGATTGTGTTCTTATAGCAGAAGATTGTGTTTATGGATTTTGTGTTTAAAGTAGAAGATTATGTGAATGGATTTTGTGTTTGATAATTACGGATTTATAGAGTTTTTTGTATGGAAATTTGGGGAAGATGGTATAAATGAAAACTAAATATTAAATAGGGATTTGAATGAAATTGTTTGAGGGATTTTTTAAAATTTTTTTTAACTCCATTACATGTGTCGATATGTGATTGGTTTGACTTTTCTATGTTAACACTTTTACGCCACATCAGCGCAAGTGCATCTCACTCTCCGACTTGTGAGTGGGCAAGCCCGTGTCGGGGGGTTATGTTGCATATATTGACCAACATTATGGGGTTAAGTTGCACAAGAAAAACGTTGAGGTGAGACATGACTTTTTTTACCAACTTTAAGGAGCAAACTATGTATTAGGCCAAATCTAAACTCAAAGCAAACTATGTATTAGGCCAAATCTAAACTCAGACTTTTGTGTTATATATGGCGATGTCAAAATAAAATCATAGATATTGTAGTGCGATCAAAGGGTTTTCAATGAGACATAATTCCAGTGTAGTGGAGTTAACTAAAGATTTTCGAAGGCTAGCATGTCGGGCATCAATCACCCTAACACCGTGAACGTATTCATATAGGTTAGGGTTGTGTAGATGATGAGAAAGATATTGGGAAATACAAGGATGAACTAATCATTTGTGGGAGTAGAAAGAAAATTTGACAAAGTAATGATGAAATAGTCACTTATAATGGCAAATGATACTTCAATTGAATGAAACTCATATGTTGATATAATTGTTGCCAAAAGCCACTATTGTCATTAATATAGAATTGCAAATGCTACTTTGGTTACAGGAAAACATGCCGTCACTATGATTACACTCACAGGTTCCCATTTGCAATTATTCATTGATCAAATTAATGCCCTTTTCTTCCTTAGTTTTTCACTAGATTTTGTTATTCATTTAACAAAATGTTTGAGTGGTATTATCAGTTTTAATTTTTTTATTTCACAAATCACGATACTGTCTCACTCTTGTCTTTTGACAAGTTCTATTTAACATGTCTTAGAAATTTTTTTTGCTAAGAAAACTCTTTTGTACTTGTTTCTTTCATTGGCAAATAATTTTTCTTGTATCTATGTTTTAAAATGTATATTCAATTATTTTTTCTAAAGTTTATATGTATTAGAAGTGTTTCTTAACTATATAAAGTAGTTATGAATATGTATGCTAGGTATACGTGTTACTCCCTCCGTCTCGTTTTTCGTTTTACATGTCCATTTAACTGAATCAACAAAATCAATAAAACATTTATCATCCTATTAAAATAAATAATTTATCCTTTACATTTTTGTATAAAGTTCTATTTCTTCTTAATTACCAACTTATAGTTTCACCAATTCATAATCTGTCTCAAAATTTATAAAATGACAAATTAGAGAAGAAATAATGAAAAATACATTGAGAATCCAAATTGACAAATAAAATGAGAACTAATGAAATAATTATATATCAATTAGGAATAGTATAATCTGTATACATTTCAAAGTAGAGGTGGGAGGTCTTGGGTTCGATACACATCCTCTTCAAAAATCCTTATTCTTTGAAAAAATGAAATGGCTATGGACCTATAAAACGAGATAGAGGGAATAAAAGTGTATCCAAATTGTACTCGAAGCGAATAGCGTGTTGTGGAAGGCAGTTGAAACTAACGAACAAGGTGGAACCTCGAGCTATAGCAAAGCAAAAGAAAGTTGACGTTAGGTAAGTGGAGTCGTGCTAGACACTATCCTCAAAGGATACTTGGTAGTTCCACCTAGGATTGAACCACTTCTTCACCCCAAGAAGAGATTGTGGCAGGAACAAAAATGTAATATATCCAGAATTCGAGGTAGAGTAAATTTTCAATGTATGAAATAGAAAATACAAGCACTGTATTTATAGGCAAGGAAAAATAGTTGTTGCAGAAATCTAGTAAACGCAAACATTTTTGACATTAAAGCAAAATAGCTGTTGAGATAATAACTGTTGGGAAAAATAGATGTTGAACATTAAAGAACAAAAGCTATTATGAATTTAAGTATAGTCAAATTCCTCTAGTTCAAGGTAAGACATTTCAAAAGTCATGTTGAACCCAATGAATGACTCTTTTTCGAGTTCAATACACGCTTCAGAAGGTAAGAGGAACTTACTTCTGAAGCCTCTTCTGAGTAATTAGGATTTACTCGGAATCCCATTTTCTTTCAGCTGTTTGCAACTTAGTATTAATTTTAAGTGATTAACTTAATAAATGCAATGATAATAGATAGAGTAGAGTTAGGAAAGTGCAAACAGAAGTTTTTATCCTAGTTCAACCTCTGCCTAATTCAGTCCTTATAATCTTTGTCCAAGATTTAATCCACTATTGATTCTTCTTAAAGGTGAAGAATAAATCGCTACAAGGCTGCTTTAGTTGATTGAAGTACTATCCTACAATCTACAACTTGAGAGCTTTACAAATACAAGAGTACTATCCAATTGTATCTAGGCTCTGAGCTTACAATAACTACTAGTGGTACCCTCCAACTAGTGTCTAAGCTCCCTCACACGTACTTATAACTTAAGTAAGTGTTTTTATAGTTTAGAGTGAATGAAGATTAGAGCTTCTAAACTTTATTTCAGGGAAGCTCGATTACATACGAATCTGAAGAGATATGTTTGCTTTTGATGATTTAGAAGATCTTATTTGAAAGCTTGTTTTCACTTCTTTTTGCTCTTGATAAAATCAGCAACCTTCCTTTAATGACAGAAAGCATCCTTTTATAGAGGGAGAGAATGTTTCCATTGATCTTGGACTAATGATAAAAATCTTCCCATTATCTCAATGAGTGTTTCCATTAAAATTCCGTTTAGAAATGAACAAGTCTCAAGAGAATCCGTGCGACATCTGCCAAGAGGATTTTTGATCCCCACACTTGTATGATTGTCTGCTACGGGACTAACGTAAATGTTTTTTATCCTTAGTCACTAACAACTTTTGTGCTTTTTCATATTGAGGTACTTTGGCATGCTGTGAGCGGACGACATAGAATGCGATGGGTCGAGAGCGCGTGAATGAGAGGCGTGATCCACCTAGGTATTTTTATTGAAAACAAAATGTACCGGGTCAGTGACCTAGAAGGTTTGAAAGAGAAAGCATTTTTGGATTAGTCAAACCCGAATCCACCGTCTCTTAGAGTAGAATCGCCACCTGGATTAGCTCTTCCAGGAATTAGAGTCCTGTGAGGCTTAACGTCCGGGGGATGGCCCACTAAGACACAGAGATTCGAGTTCGGGATGAGTTATTTAATTCTTATTGGATCACATTAAATTACATCTATAGAAAACCATATTTTTTAATTGTGCATATTCGTATTTATGTCATTTTCGAGTTTATAATGTATGATTCACACATATTTGGAAAGCGATAAATCCATACATAAAGAGATAAATAAATGCGGAAAAGTAAAAATTAAGATTACAAAACCTCAGGGGATTCAATCGCCCGCCTAATCTATTAATTACATTTCCAAAAAAATAATCGAAATTGCGATACCAGAAGGAAAAATAAAATCCTAAACATACATCTAATTCTAATATACCTGTATCCACAAAGGTTAGCAAAGGGTATAACACAACATTTGCACATATGTTAGATTTGATTTTGACGAGGCCCATGTGACTTAATTGAAAAATCGGCGATTAAAAATTTTTATTTAGAAACAAAAAGGTTCACTTTTATTAACACATTGGTTGCTCATTTTAATAAGTGAAAATGCCCGCATGGCAAAAATGTGAGGACTGTTATCCGGGAATTATTTTTTATTCCCTTCGTGGGAGTATTCTAACAGGAATCTTCAACAATTAAAAAAAGAAATAGAAATATTACATTAATATTTACATAAAAAAAGAAAATAGAAATATTCCTAGGTCAACAGGCAGAATAAAATAGAACATAAAAAAAAGCACGACATAAAGCAACTCTAGGAATTCAGAGGCTTACCCTTACAGAACGAATCCACTTCTATATACCTGCTTGATCCTTGGGAGTGTTCCTTATTCGTCTTTAGTTCAGTTTGGTGATTAAAAGAAATTTGGAATAAAATATGTTTTTAATCCGAAAAGAAATTTTAGAAGAATGTAGTTAGTTAGCTAAAAGCCATAGTATTTTTGTCTTTTCCTACTAAAAATTGCCGGTCCGGAACACTGAAAATTCCCCAATATTTATAGGAAAATTTTCCCCGAAAAAATCGGGGTTCATTAAAAAAATTTGGCGAGGGGGTCCCTCTCCAGACGTCTAGCGAGAACAGTTTTGCGCCTCATGATTTTTTATTTTATATTTTTATAATTTTTTAATTTTTAATTTTAATTAATTTTAAAAATATTTTTGTTTAGTTTTTACTAAAGTCTAATTTTCTAAGTCCTTAATAATTTAATTCCTTAAAATAAACTTAGAGATGAGATGCATTTCCATTTGAAGATCTCTGGATAGTCGAAAATTGTGTGATTCAAGGATTAAATCCCGAAAAGTTAACATCATCGAACACGTGAGCTGGTACAAAATCCCGTGCTCACAGCTGCCCCTTGTGTGATCACTGCTGGTTAAATAGCCAGTATGATCACACGAAATGAGCGGAGGGATCGACAAAATACCTGACCGATGTGGTTGGTGACTTTAAGTCATCGATTGGTGTCCCATGTGGGTGACTCGTTCGTTTCTCACATCGGCGTGATTTTGACAGACAAGCGTTTTTTCCTTCGATTGTAGTCATTATGTGCCCCTTGTAAGTTGACCTCTGGTCGATTTTCTTTATCATCCGAACTGCCGGGGTGACGTGCCTGAATCCATTTTAAAGGTAAGCAGTGGTAATTTTGATATTACTTCCTGTGAAAAATTAGAAAAAAATTAGGAGGTAAATATATTTTGTTTTAATTGTTTGATTGAGTTTATGGGAAACAAAAATTTTTGCCCCTTCAATCAAAAAATTAAAACATGATGAAATAATAAATTTAGCAAGTAAAACAAAAACTTCGGGATGTCCTGTGCACCGCTCCGTTTTGTTAGGAGGCTTTTGTTGGAGAACATAGGAGGGGTGGGGTCTGCTCCTTTTTCTTATAAATACATCCACCTTCTCTTTTGTTTCTTTCACTTTTACTTTCTCATTCTCTCTCTAGCTACTTTCTCTCTTCCTTCTCTCTAAAAATGTTATCAAAGGTTGCTGGGAGGCAGCTCCGGTTCACATTTAGCCTTACGCCTCATCTTATTGATCATCCTGATGCGTTCTCTATCGATATCCATGAAGCTTATGGTCTGAGTGAGAGGGACACTATGCTTAAGTTCACCCCTACCACTCCCATAGAGGTGCTGGATCCCAATTTTCCTGCTCAGGTTCACCTTTCCCAGGTCGATGTATTCCTCGAAAACTTGTTTATTTGCAAGATTTGTGCATTTTTTAGTTCTTTTAGGAAGTAAAATCGAACCAAAACTTGATTCATGTCACAGAAATTAGATTAGAAAAGAATAAAATCTAGTTAAAAAATTCTTTTATTATTTTTCACACAAAAAAATGTTTATGAGTCCGCTGGAAAAAAATTCTGGTAAAAACCCGAAATTAATCGAGCCCCGAAGGGGCTCGGTGGTCTAGCGAGGACCCTAGGGGTCTCGCCTAAGTTTCTAGCGATGCCCCCTAGGGGTGTCGCCAGACTTTCTGGCGAGGCCCCTGGGGCCTCTCGCTAGTTCCACTAGCGAGTAACCCCTTTGGGGCGCTCACCAGCCTGTTGGTAATTCTGTTTTTTTCTTACAAAACAAAGAAAATCTGTAAGAAAATTAGGAGAAGAATTTTCCAAAATGGATAAAGTGGATTTTGGTTTGGTCCAAAATTTTGTTAACATATTTTTCTTGATTTTATTTATAGTCTCCTATCCTCCGTCATACGGGTGGGTATGCTACTATCCAGACTATGTGGTGACATGCTTCTGCACGGCCACCTGCTTTGGTGACATAGCTAGGTTCTTGCAACCGACGATGCTGCCTTATGTGACATTGATTGCGCTGGTGCAACGATGGTGTGATGTTTCCCATACTTTCCACTACATCATCGAGGAGGTTACCGTTACCCCGTCTGATGTTGTGGAGATCACCGATTTACCATGGACTAGGAACATGATCCACTTCGATGCTTTTATTGGGAGGTTCTTAAATACCTCTATCTTTTACCGACGCATTATTGATTTGTTTGGCGTCTATTTGAGGGGTAGAACGTTGTGCTACAACATGCTGGTTGAGTATTAGATAGGTCGATGGTCCATTTCGGTTGAGGATTTTCCACTCTATGTTCTGTCCTTCCTTATTATGTTACTGAGTGTGACTTTCTTCCCAGTTGCAAACAATGAGATCAACTATGGGTTAATTGGGCCTTTGGTTGATATCGAGGGTGTCAATGGCCTTAACTAGCCCTACGCAATATTGGCCCAGACTTATTTTGCTCTTGACCTAGTTGCGAGGGCCCACTAGAGGGTGCTGCGATGTTGCCCCATGATTCTTCAAGTATCATTTATCCGCTTATCATCAATTAGTTCCTTCTGGTTTTCATTTTCTAACTTTATGTTTGTATTTGACTATGCAAGCCTAGGCTTTTTATCACGGTTTTCTTCCTACCAGGTGGTTTACTGATGCTCTTAAGGACTCTCCTTATCTTGCTCAGATTTGTTCAGCCTTTTAGGGAGAGATAATATCACTTGAAGATTACCGTGAGCACCTTTGCAACTTGACACTTGATCAGGTGACGTTCCTTGTTTCTGTTAAAAGAATCACATTTGTCTTTTATCCGTGACTTATCATAACTTGAGATGATTGTATTTTCAGATTGATCGCAACCGTTGGAGGGTCTCTCGAGCTATCATATGGTGAAGGAGATCTGGAAGGAGGTGGACCGGAACCGCATCATGTTGGAGGGTCCTAGGATGCAGGAGGGGTACCTGCCGGTTAATCAAGATAGTAATTGAACATGCAATCGTTGCAAGGTGGAATTTCAAAACTTAAAATTAACCTATAGATCTCCTAAGCATGCCATGATTGATATAATCTTAGTTAAAACATTCCATAGATGCTTTTAGGTTTATAAAACATATAAAAGAAACCTAGCATCTAAAGATTGAAGCATTACCAGTTGATGCGTGCTTTCTCTCTTTTGGTAGCGGTGTTCCCCTTGAGTAATTTGACAGCACTTCGTTAGCATGAGCTTCCAAACTAGGAGAGCCTCTATGTTTGATCCACACAGATCTTCATCGATCAAAACCTCTTTGAGGTAGAACTCGTTAGTAAATAGCAGCCGCTACATTGCTCAAAGACTAACCTGAAAATAAACTGAGAAGTCTCACTTTAGAAAGAGCCTTCAAAAGAATTCTTCATTTGTTTGAAGAAACTCGTGAAGGATCTAGCATAACAAAAGAAGAAGAGAATGTCGAACTCAGAGAGAAAAATTGAGCTGAAGTATTTTCTGATTCATATAAAAATAAAGAGAATGGAGGCCTATATATAGGGGAAAGGGGGAGTGTTAGACTACCCCTAAAAGTCTATGTGGGATGGGAATATTCCCATCCCACATCGGGGTGATAAGTGTATAATTACACTTATTATCATGACATTTTCAATCATAAAACGATATGGTTTTATTTCATTTTATACTTCATATAAAATATTTCACGTAGTATGTAGTTGTTTTTGATGAAAATGTAAAAACTACGTAAATCTTGGGAGTAAAATGATCAAAAGTGGAATTCTATGTAAAAAGAATGAAAAAGGTGTAAAAAGATGCTTGGAACACAAGGATTTTTCTTAGGATCGAAGCTATTGAAGATCAATGAAGTTGCAAGAAGAATTTTGAAGAAAAGCATTATTCACGGTCGTGACACCCATTTGTGGTCGCGACTTGTTATTCTTCAAAATAGAAAGTTGTCAACCATTAGCCATGATCATGACATGTGATTCATGATCGCGAATTGTGATGATTTTTTGTTATCTCTTATCAACTACCAACAGCCAGATAACAACGATCAACCGCCATCAACCACCATCAACTACTAATTGAAAAGACACCTTTTGGAAGTCAACCAATCATGAAAAGGTGCCTTTCCATTGTGGATAAAGATAAGACTTTGCATCCAATCACAATGAAGTGATGCAACTCTTCGCCAATGGATACAACTCTTCATTTGGATAGACGCAACCCTTCACACTTTATAAATAGGGTTCAAGATCACACCAATTTCATGTGGCATGGTATGGCATGAATAGAAGGCATTGAATGATAGTATGCGTGTATAGATAGAGAGTGAAAATATCTAGATTTCGCTACATTCAAAGTCTTAGTGAGAAAAATGTATAAGTCATTCAATTCCTATTTTGATCACTATATTTCTACACAAATTTGAGCATTTGTTGTATGAGTGTAATTACAAAGCACTTATCAATAAAATTTTTCATTCTTCAACCTTCTTTTATTCGAAATTCACAAAGAATAGCATCCTAGCGTTGGTTCTGTACGAGTCGAGACCGAATTCAAAGTAGACGTAGGAATTGTGGGAATTGACGACTCCCATTAAAGAGTGGACATGGTTTGATCAACTTTAACTTTCACTTGCATTCCTTACAACTTTACTTTATTTCTACTTATACTTTCTATTTCGAAGTTTATGATATGTCTATGTGTCATAATGAGCAATTCGTTTTGCGTCTCTTATATTAATTAAGTTATATGCTTTCGAGTTAACTTTAAGAGTGAATTCGGGGTTACCAAGATTGTGTATAATCACTGTATCTGTGATTATAATGCTGTTTAGTGAGCCAACATTTTTGGAGTGGTAACTTGCTAAATATGGCTATGCGAGAGCGAACTGTACTAAGCATAGTAATATTGTTATCCAGGTTCCTATAAGTGTCATAATTCGTTTACCCTAGACTTAGAAAAGTCATCTCATGTGTTGCTCTACAGTGAATTATTGAATATTAGGGTGTCTCAAACCTTATTTGTTGAAGTTATTTAGTGTACGAAATATTCTTGATGATTTTGCATGTTTTTCTCTGTTAAACTTGTTTTTAGGGAATATCTTTATATTTTACATTTCTCTAGTCTGTTCATACATCTATCCATTCATCCATCTATCATCCAAATCACTCCAATAAAAATTCACTATTTTCATTTACCTCGTAACTCTAGTTGGTCTTTAGAACCGAATCCCTTCACTGTGGGATCGATATTTTTAAAACTACATCAAAACTGTATACTTGCAGTGGTCACCATTTTTCTATTTTGATAAGCGGTACTAACAACACCTGTTCGTATTTTGAACTTTTAACTTATAGGTAGAAGAGTGGGGAACAAGGTTTTTGGCATCATTATAGAATATAAGCCCTCAGAACGAGTATAGCCAAAACCTTACGATTATGTTTTTAGCGTCGTTGCCTGGGAAGGCATATGCGTTCTAGAGATCAAATATTGGGAGACTACAATACTAAGTCTAAAAATTGAAGAAATAGAAGGATTAAAGAAGGTTGTAATCGCGACTATAGATTGTGCTCTTGAAGTTATACAACAACACTTTCTATTCCTGTTTTGAAGGAAATCACGATCACGACAGGCCTTCGCGATCCCAACACGGGCCCCGGATTCTCCTTCACAATAAATGAGTTTACTCTTTTCTTTTTCAAATTTTAGACTGGTGTTTGTTTTTCTTGTTTTTCATTTTTAGTTAAGTCTCTCACAATGAGGACATTGTGTTCTTTAGTGTGGGGGTGAATTTGTAAAAAATCCCAAAAATCCAAAAAAATTAAATAAAATTAAAAAATCAAAGAATTTGAAAATTTTTCTTGATTTTTGTGTTATTTATACATTATCCATACCTATACTATACTAATATATGTTCCAAGGTTATTATGAGTGTTATGTATTTCAAGTTTGATGTTAGTGCATATTTCGAACAAATTGTTTCGAGTACAACACACGTTGAGAGTGTGAGAGTTTTAGCACAACATTTAGCATTTGGCAAGGATGAGTTGTGAGCAACATTCAAAAGCAACATTCCAAGTAAGTTTCGATATATATTTCAATGCAACATGAATTAGTATAAGTTATATAGTTTTAGTTTAATACTACCGATAAGTTTAAGTGGAGTAATATCTAGTAGTGTTCTTACTATGAGTTTTATAT
>CATIWQ010587655.1:0-10037 GCA_949673415.1 Euphorbia schlechtendalii
TTTGCATGAATTTTTATCTTTAATCATTTCACTTCGAAGATTCACCTAGTTTTTGCACTTGCATAAAAAAAACTACATACCACATGAAATCTTTTATATGAAGTATAAAATGACTCTAAACCACATCATTTTATGAGTAAAAATATCAAGATAATAAGTGTAATTATCCACTTATCACACCCCCACACTTAACTTTTTCCTTGCCTTCAAGGTAAACACAACAGAGGTGTATAAAATAGTAATTTAAGTTCGTATCACATTTGGCGAACGACTATTGTAGTGAGTACCTCATTCCCACATTGCATAAGGTTCAAGTAAAGTATAAGAAATTTTCCACAAATCAGTAATGTGTAATTTATATAGTCCAGTTGCATAATTTTGCTCTTAATGGAGGGCCAACCAAATTGCGTCTTCATATAAGTGTTATACGCTCGCTCGAATATTTCCTTTTCTCAAGTATAGTATAAAGTATAAAGGATAAAGGGAGCACACTTTGAAAAAAATTGATCTCAAGGTATTTTTAAGTAACCTAGGATGCTAAATGCTATTAGTTGTTGCATTTTATGCTCCATACCACTCTCCCCTTTTTTAGTGGTTGCATTTTATGCTCCATACCAATTTCTCTCATTTTTTTCTTTTAAGCATATGTTTTTGAAGTATAGATTTGTACTTTGCACCCATTTTTCATCCTATGCTACTTTTTCTTTTTTCACTCATTGAATAGTTGCAGTTTATGCTCCGTACCATTCCTCACCTTTTGCATAACTCATTGGTTATCCTCTCTTTCTTTTGATTTTTATTCTCTCAATACCCTCATCCTTTATTGATCGCTTTCAAAGTATTATGGCTATAATTTCTCTACACTTTAGACACACTCAATACTTATAGGATGTATTTGAGAATAGCATATCAAACTCATAGTAAGAACACTACTAGATATTACTCCACTCAAAACTTATCGGTAGCATTAAGCTAAAACTATATAACATATACTAATTCATGTTACATTGAAATATATATAGAAACTTACTTGGAATGTTACTATTGAATGTTACTCACCACTCATCCTTGTCAAATACTATATATTGTGCCAATCTACTGAAGCGCTCACACTCTCAACATTCGCTCATACTCGAAACAAAAATTTTTTGTTGTTCGAAATTTGCGCCAACATCGAACTTGTAATACCTAACACTCATAATAACGTTGGAACATATGTTTGTATAGTATAGGTATGGATAAGGTATAAACAACACAAAATCAAGAAAAATTTTCATTCTCCAATTTTTTAATTTTATTTGATTTTTTTTTGGATTTTTGGATTTTATATGAGTGCTCCCCACACTAAAGAATAGAATGTCCTCATTGTGAGAGATTTAACTAGAAATGAAAAAAACAACACAAATATAACTACTAATTGACACATAAATATAATTGCCCATTCTTTGGCAATTTGATCTCTAGAACTCACTTGCCTTCCCCAGCAATTTGATATCTAAAATGCACTTGCCTTCCCCGGCAATGGCGCCAAAAACTTGTTCACCACTTTTCTACTGATAATATAAAAGTTCTAAATATGAACAAGTGTTGTCAGTATCGCTTATCAAATAGAAAATGATAATAACTGCAAGTATATAGTTGCGATGTAGTTTTAGAAGATATCGATTCCACAGGGAAGGAATTTGGTTCTAAGGATCAATTAGAGTTATGAAACAAAAGAAAATAAAATAAGTTAAAGGTTTTGAATGGTAGATTGATGAATGGAAAGATGCATGAATAGATTAGAAAAAATGCAAAGCATATAGATATTCCCTAAGAACAAGTATAGCGGAGTAAAATATGCAAAATAATCAAGAATGTTTTAAGCACTAGATAACTTCAACAAACTCGATTCTAGACGCCCAAATATCCTATAATTCACCGCAGAGCAACACATGAAATGACTTTTCTAAATCTAGGTAAAAAGAATTATGACACTTATAAAAACGTGGACAACAATATTACTATGCTTAGTACGGGTCACTCTCACATAGCTATATTTAGAAAGTTACCAATGTTGGCTCACGAAATAGCATTATAATCATAGATCCAGTGATTATAGACAATCTTGTTAACCCGAAACTACTCTTAAAGTCAACTTGAAAGCATATAACTTCATTAATATAAGTGACGCAAGATGAAATACTCGTTATGACACATAGACATATAATAAATTTTGAATTAGAAAGTATAAGTAGAAAACAAAGTAAAGTTGTAAGGTATGCAAGTGAAATCTAAAGTTGATCAAATCATATCCACTCTTTAATAGGAGTCGTCAATTCCCACAATTCCTGAGTCTACTTTGAATTCGGTCTCGACTCGTATAAAACCTCTGTTAGGATGCTATTCTTTGTGAATATTGAACAAATGAATGTTAAAGAACATAAACTTTTATTGATAAGTGCTCTGCAATTGCACTCATACAACAATCGCTCGAACTTGTGGAGAAATCTAGTGATTGAAACAAGAATCGAATCACTTATACATTTTTCTCTGTAGCACTTTGAACTTAGCGAAATCTTTATAACTTTCACTCTCTATCTATCATGTATTACTACCAATTTCACACTCTATATACTCTTAACTACCACCCCCCATGAAATGGTTGATGTGAACCTCTATTTATAGAGTGTGAAAGGTTGCATTTATCCAAATGAATTATCATGTCCATTGGTGAAGGGTTGCATCATCTTCAATGTGATTGGATGCAATATTTTATCCTTATCTTTAATGGATAGGAACCTTTTCGTGGTTGCATTATCTCCAAAAGGTGTCTCTTAGTTTGATAGTTGATGGCGGTTGATCGTTCTTATCTGGCGGTTGGAAGTTGAGAAGAGTTGATCAAACTCGTCACAATTCGCAAGCGTGAGATACTTATCACGATCGTGAATGTAAGTTGGTAACTGACTGTTTATGAAGAATGATAAGTTGTGATCATGATAGATAGTCGTGAATGTGATTTCACCGATCGCGAGTAGGAATCACAATCGTGACATGGTTGTGACATATGCTTTTTTTAATGATTCTTCTTTGCAAATTTACCGATCTTTGACAACTTCGATCCTAAGCTAATTCTTGTATTCCACATATCTTTTTGCACCTTTTCACTCTTTTTACGTAGAATTTCATCTTTGATCATTTCACTCCCAAGATTCACCTAGTTTCTGCACTTGCATAAAAAACAACTACATACCACGTAAAATCTTATAAATGAAGTATAAAATGACTCTAAAACACATCATTTTATGAGTAAAAATTATCATGATAATAAGTGTAATTATATACTTATCAATGAGGTGCATTCACAAGTCTCTGGGGAAGCATTCTCCATTCTATTTCGATCATCCTCAGGATTAATAGAATGCTTAGCAAATTGTTGCAAAGAATTAGGATTCATGACTGAAAGTTAGAATAAAGGTGTTCCACACTCATCGCATGAATGATGTTGACTAATTCGAAGTGTGGGTATCCGCAACACAAGCAAACATTAGATAGGCTCGGCCGGGGTTCCGATGAAGCCTCTCGATGCTCAAGTTAGTTCAAGGGGGAGAATATGGTTGATTGAATGTAATGTGAGAATTAGAATAATGTACCCAAGCAACTCTGGAAGAAATGATATTTATAGCAAGTCTAGGTCATGGCATAACCATTCGGGTTATGCTAAGATCATGGTGGTAACCGCTATCATAGTGCCCCAACCGCTTTTATAATGCGTTAACCACTTCTATGCACTTACTCAACTATAATTGCTAGTTTCTATCATGGGTTTGACTGTGCCTCTTAGGCTATGGGCCATTAGGTGGGTTGATATCACAACCTAAAGAAGAGACTCTAAAAAATGATCTCATTTGCCTCTTGGTGTCGAAGATGTAAAGCTTGAAATGGCTTAGAGATCAATTAAGAGTAATAAATTGAATTTAGAAGAAATGATGAGAAATGTATATTCTGTTATGAAATGAGAATATAATAGTTTTAGCTATATACACATATCAAAGTAGCTAGCTAAAATCAGTTGTAACTGATTGAGTGTGTATACGTGATTTCTAACTAACTAATTGACAGCTCATTAGCTATGTGTCCCTCTATGATTGGTGGTTCTGTTGTTGTGTGGATTTCCAGGTTTTTTGCATACTTTTTCAACCCCTAACTCACAATGAAAGGCTTTTGAATTGTGAGTTAGGGAAAAAACCCCATTTTGGACAAGACAGACAACATTTCTGATGCCACATTTGGCTTTGTAAAGAGGTATGAAAGCTGGGATGTAGAAAGCATGAAGACCAGAGAAATGAAAACTTCTTCAACATAACCCCGAATTATGTGATAGTCAATTTCAATATGCTTCATTCACTCATGGAAAATGGGATTTTTGGTAATGGCAAGGGTCACCTGATTATCGCAATGGAGTTGAATCGGCAATTGAATTAGGATGTCTAAATCCTTAAGGAGATTGCTCAATCATTTGAGTTCGCAGGTTGTGTGACTCATGCTTAGATACTCCGCTTCTGTAGTAGAGCAGTTGATAATAGATTGCTTCTTCATTTTCCAACTGATAAGTGAGTTGCCAAGGAAAATAGAAAATCTAGTGAGGGATTTTCTGGATAATTTGCACTTGCCCCAATCCACATTGCAATAGGTTGAAATAGTGAAGTCAGAGTTTGTTGAATAATGTAGTTCGTACTATAAGGTTCCTTTGATGTACTTAAGGAGGAAAAAAGTGGGCTGGTGGTGCAATTCACATGGAGTTTGCATATACTCACTAAGTTTTTGTGTTACAAAGTAATAGTCAAGTCTTGTGAACCCAAGGTAAAGAAGCCTGCAAAAAAGTCTTCTATAAATTTCTAGATTTGGAATTTGTGAACTTTTAATAGAGAGATCGATTCCATGTGCAACAGGGCTTGAGGTTTGTGTTACCTCTAATAAACTATCATCCAACAAAATGTTCCTTGCATATTTTTTTTGGGATAAAGTAATACCAGCCTGTGTCTTTGCCATTTGTACTCCCAAGAACAAATTTGCTTGCCCCAAGTCTTTAATGGTGAAGAGAGAATGCATGTATTCTTTCACTCTGCATATTTCAGTTGTACTAGAACCATTGATTAAGATATCCTCTACGTAAATTACTAGAGCGAAAGACAGTAATCATTATTAGACCATTTGAAACTAAACTAAAGTAGCTTTATGGTTAATTCTTTATTCCACTACATGCTTGCCTGTTTGAGTCCATATAGGGACTTGATGAGCTTGAATACCTGTCCTGTTTTTGCTTTATCATAGCCTAATGGTGGTTCCAAATAAATGTCTTGTTCCAGGAAACCATGTAGATAAGCATTATTGATATTTATTTGATGAATTCCCATTTTCTCACAGTAGCGATTGCAAGAAGCATTCTCACTATGACTGTGTAAGTTATAGGACTAAAACTTTCGTAAAAATCAACCCCATAACACTAATAATAACCTTTTACCACTAATCTCGTGTTGAACTATTCCACCTCACCATTCGCCTTGTATTTCACTCTATAAATCCATTTGGAAGATATTTCCCTTTTTCCTTCATGTAAGTTTGTTAACTCCCATTATCTGTTTGTTCCAAGGCATCTAACTCATTTTTTCATTGCCTCTATCCATTTGTGGGTCCTTAGCTACTTCATTGAAATTCTTAGGCTCCTTTTCTACATGTAACTTGCTTAAGAATGCTATGTGTTCATGCTGTATGATGCTTGTATTTGCCACATAATCATTAAGCCAATGCGGTTTTTTTATTTCCCTACCTACTCTTGTTACTGGTTTTATTGTTGGTGGAATTGGATTTTGCCTTTCTTCTTGTTCTGTGTGTACTGTCTCTCTTGCATACCTAGGTATACTTCTAGTTGACTCTTCATAGTAAGGAAAGATTGTTTCAAGGAATGTAACATCTCTTGAGACTAGAACCCCAGTCTCTAGATTTAGTAGCTTCCACCCCTTTCTTCCTAGAGAGAAACCTAAGATTATTGCTTTGTGTGCTCTAGGCTGAAATTTTATCTTGAATTGTGTTGCATCTGTGTAATAGGCTTTATAACCAAATACTTTGAAATTTTTGTAATCTGGTTTTGCTCCATACAAAATTTCATGTGGTGTCTTCTAGCTTATAACTCTACTTGGTATTGTGTTGATAATTGCACCGGCCATCAGGATTGCCTCTCCCCAAAACTTTTGTGACAATTTGGATTGAAAGAGCAGTGATCTAGCAATCTGTAGCAAATGTATGTGGCGCCTCTCCACTACACTATTTTACTGTGGTGTGTGTGAACAACTCCTCTGGTGAGTAATCCCTTTAGCTTGTAACATGTTGTTGCATTCTTTATCAGTAAATTAACCACCATTGTCACTCCTTATTGTACATATCTTAGCATCAAAGTGCCGTTCTATTGTTGTGATGAATATAGTTAGATAATATGTAGTTTAGGGCTTATGTTGCAGCATTATCACCCACATAGCTCTAGAAATATCATCAATGGTATTTAGGAAGTATGTTACCCCTGTCAAGTTAGGAACATGATAAGGTTCCCAAACATCAATATGCATAAGCTGTAAAATGCTTGTACTTTTGATAAAACTTCTTGCAAATGGAATTCTACATTGCTTTGAGATATGACAAATGTCACAATTACTTATAAAATTGAAATCAATACATGACATATGAGATAGGGCTTCATTAGAAAAATGCCCAGTTTGTTGTGCCAAATACTTAAATCATTCTCTCTATGATTGCTCATTATACAAGAATTGACTTTATGCATATAGTTGTTTTGAAGCGAGGTTAAATTGAGCTTGTAGAACCCATTATTCTTCTATGCTATATCCAAAACCTTCTTGGTGTCCTGGTCTTGTAAAACACATTAATTAGGCATAAATTGGATTATGATCTTCATATCCTCTAACAGTTTTCCCAATGAAAGAAGATAAAAATAGAATTTGCTAATATGTAGCACATTTTTTTAACATAGTTTGTCAGTTAATCGTAATAGAGTCTGATTAGTTTAGGAGTCTTTTCAATACTTTCCTAGTTTGTATAAAGTTCTATTTTGTAAAGATTACTTCCAATCTTGTATCAACTCAAGTATATATTAATGAATATACCTCTACACAATTGTGTATGAGATTTTCCCAAACCCTACATGGTTATCAGAGCCTGCTAAGGCATTACTGCCGCCAGGACTGCTTCTTTTTTTCTCGGTTCCTTCTCTTCTGTTAATCGTTTCTTCTGCTCCTGCTATCTCTGTTCTTGGTCAGATCAAAAATATGTCAGCCACTGGTTCACCTTCGTCTACTACTTCTTCTCCGTCTTCGGATATTCTTATTTCTCCTTCGTCGGCAGCAACAGCCACCATGGCTGCCCCCTCACTTTCTCACCAATTATCAATAAAATTGGACTCTTCCAACTTCCTGTTATGGAAAACACTGATGGTTCCTATGCTGGCAGGTTGCGACCTTGTTAGATTTATCGATGGAAAGGCTGTAATTCTAGCCAAGGTGCTGGAAAATAATGTCCCAAATCCAGCTTATCAACTCTGGAAGCGACAGGATCAACAAGTACTGAGTTGGTTATTAAATTTGGTCAATCCTTCTCTCTTGCCTCAGGTCGTTGGAGTTAAATCAGCTCGTGAGTCCTGGGTGAAGCTCGAAACAACTTACGTGTCTGGTTCCCGTGCTCAGGTTCATGATCTCAAAAAACAATTGCATTCTCTTCACAAAGGTATTGAATCTATTTCTGAATATATCCAACGTGCCAAGGTTATTTCGGATCGTTTAATTTCGTTGCAATATAATGTCTCGGAGGATGACTTAGTAGATGCAATTTTGGATGGCTTGAACGATTCAAATAGCCCATATCATGATTTTTGTCGGTCTTTAGAGGCTCGTATGGCTGTTATTTCGTTTGATGACTTGTTTGGCTTGCTATTAACCGAGAAGCGCCAATTGCGCAAAGACAAAAGCCCGCCAGCAGACCTTGGCCATGTCATGGCTCATTACTCTCAAACTTCTGGTGCTGGCAGCCGTGGCAAAGGATGAGGAAGGGGCCGTGCTAATTCCCCACACAGCCAGCAATGGGGCCGGGAGCAGCAGGCTCCCTTTGGAGGCCACGGGCAACATGGAGGTCGAGGACACCAACATTTTCAACGTCAGAATTATGGTGCTGGTATTCTGCCGAACCCGCTAGGCTATGTTTCGGTTACGCAACAAGCGCCTTTGGAGATCTCTACCTTAGTTTGTCACAATTGCAAGGGATTGAGTCACTACTCCAGGCAATGTCTATCCCCACGCCTCAACACAAACCGAAACAACCCCAATCCAGCCTCTCATTTCACCTCAGTACAGTCGCAGGATAAATCATGGATCATGGATAGTGGTGCAACACATCACCTCACCAATGATTTAGGAAACCTCAACCTACATTCTGAATACTCCGGTTCGGAGGAAGTCCAACTTGGTAATGGTTCTAAACTCTCCATTCATCATATTGGGTCATCTTTTATTCCACATACTCGTTTAAATTTATTCAATGTATTACATGTTCCTCATTCTAATTCGAATTTACTATTTGTGGGTGCTCTAACCAAATCTAATGATGTCTCTGTTGAATTTTTTAATGATTTTTTTGTTGTGAAGGACCTGATTTCCAAACAGGTAATTCTTCGAGGCCAGAATAGGGATGGTCTTTATACTATCTCCTCAGATCGGTTGGCTCTAGTTCGATCTCATGCAACTTCCATCATGCTGTGGCACGAGAGACTTGGGCATCCATCTCTTCCTATTGTTTCTAGAGTTCTTCATCAAAATAATATTCATTATTCGGATCACTTTTCTAGTCGTAATTTGTGTCAAGATTGTTCAGTTAGTAAGAGTCATCGTTTACCTTTTTCTATTTCGGAGTCTATCGTGTCAGGACCTTTGGATTTGATTTGTTCAGATTTATGGGGACCCGCCCCTATTCAATCTCATGATAGTTTTTCTTATTATATTTTGTTCTATGATCACTTTAGCAAATATAGTTGGATTTACTTCTTGGAACGTAAATCTGATGCTCTTGCTATGTTTATTAAATTTCGTACTTTAGTGGAAAAATACTTTGGTCGCCCAATAAAATGTTTTCAAACAGATGGTGGTGGGGAGTACAAGCCAATTCAGTAGTATCTAAGCAATAATGGAATTCAATTCCGGATGTCGTGCCCGTATACCCCTGAACAAAATGGTAATGCTGAAAGAAAACATCGTCATGTGGTTGAAACTGGACTGGCTTTACTCCATCGGGCCAAGCTACCAATGTAGTTTTGGTCATTTGCATTTGATACAGCCATTTTTCTTATTAATCGTATGCCCCCTTCTGTTATTCAATTTGATACACCATGTCATCACTTGTTTTGGGTTCAACCAAATTATTCATCATTACGTGTGTTTGGGTGTCTTTGTTATCCTTGGTTGCATCCTTACACTTCTAATAAACTTGATTTCCGTTCTCGTCGCTGTGTCTTTGTCGGGTATAGTAAAGTTCATAAAGGCTATAGATGTTTTGATCCTTCCTCGAATAAATTTTTTGTCTCACGTCATGTTATCTTCGATGAACAGGTTTTTCCTTATGATGAGCTTGTGCGGCCTACTCTCCATGATCCACTCCCGTCCACCGGCTTCCCTACAGTCACGTTTCACCCTCAAACAGCACTGTTCCCAGACAACCGACCTGCACAACCCGAGACCCAGCCTACTACAATCCAACCCGATGTTCAGACCTCAAATAGCCAGCCTGACTCCACCGACCATACCTCTCGGCCTGCCCCTTCTGCTACACAACCTCCTCCCATTCCAGATCCAAACCCTACACTTTCTTGACAACTCCAATTACTAGCAAAGGTGGATTAAAATCAGTTTGAAACACTCAGGAGATTTATAATAATAGAGTTTGATTATGTAACAACTCTCTTATTAGTCGTTTGACTGTGGGTAAAGGGAGAAATCTCATAA
>CATIWQ010587846.1:0-39755 GCA_949673415.1 Euphorbia schlechtendalii
CAAATCACTTATCAATAAAAGTTTTCGTTCTTCAATATTCGTTTGTTCGATATTCGCAAAGAATAGCATCCTAGCGGAGGTTCTGTACGTGCCGAGATCGAATTCAAAGCAGACGCAGGAATTGCGGGAATTGACGACTACCATTAAAGAGTGGATACGGTTTGATCAACTTTAGCTTTCACTTGCATACCTTACAACTTTGCTTTGCTTTCTACTTATACTTTCTATTTTGAAGTTTATGATATGTCCATGTGTCATAATGTGTATTTCGTGTTAAGTCTTTTATGTTAATCAAGTTATATGCGTTAGAGTTAATTTTAAGAGTAGTTTCAAGGTTAACAATATCGTATATAATCACTGGATCTGTGATATAACACTGTTTAGTGAGCCAACATTTTTGAAATGGTAACTTGCTAAATATGGCTATGTGAGAGCGACCCGTACTAAGCATAGTATTGACGTTGTCCAGGTTTATATAATAGTTTTAATTCGTTTGCGCTAGGTTTAGAAAAGTTATTTCATGTGTTGCTCTGCGGTGAATAATTGAACATCTGAGTATTTAGAACCGAGTCTATTAGATTAGTTTAGTGAATCGTAACATTTTTGTTGAACTTGCATGTTTTCTCTGCTTTCCTTATTTCGTAGGGAAAATCTATATATTTAGATTCTCTAATCTTTCATACCTATATTTACTCATATTTCATTCTAACCCTCCTATCCAAAATTATACATTATTTTATTTTCTTTTTATTTTATCTTCCTCGTTGATCTTTAGAACTAGGCCTTCCTTGTGGGATCGATATCTTTTAAAACTACATCGCAACTGTATACTTGTAGTTATCATCATTTTTCTATTTGATAAGGGGTATTGACAACATCTATATTTCTCGTAAGCAAGTTTTTGGTGCCGTTGATATTTAGCCAAACTCTTTGCGTAAAAGTTATTAAACTTATCAATAGAAATGTGGCGAACATGTGTCCGTCCCAAATCTGGAAGAAACCAAGTCTTACCCGATCTCAGGAAAATGTCCAGGCGGCTTGTCCTCCTGGACCGACCCCAGTAAAGAGTTCAATTAAAACTCTGAGTCTCCAAAGAGACCTCAATAATTGGAACTCTCACTTCAGATAAACTTTATCCTGTCAACAGGATAAAGATCCATTCAAACTAGAACTATAGATGATTCACACTTTGGATCAGATTTGAGGACGTTCAATGAGTACAAAATGACTCTTTGGGTCGCCACGTAAAGGTACGTATTCTAAATTCACTAAAAACTTCCTACATCCTCTCTTAAATCCGATCTAACTTAAGCATCGGAGAGGCTACGCCGTTCACACGGCTAATCCCCCATAGTGACGGTTGTGTTTTGCAGGAACCTTCAGACCACAGCTAAGAGGAGCGTTGGAGTCAACTCCAATCAGCAAGTTAGTGCATGAAACCACGTTCCAGGCTAATTTAACATTGGTGCGGTGAGCGTGGACTAAATTTATTTACTCAGGAAAGAACTTTAGTTCGAAACACAACTTCAGCAAAACTCATAAACGTTATAAAGAGGGTGTCTCAACATTTCTTCAATCACAAACAATAAGTTTTAATTATTATTGCTTTCCATAACAATTCTATTATATTGTGAAAGCTTTTATTTATTTTCAAGCGTCAATCAATTCTAAACATTTTGAGTATTAATTTTCTAAACATTTTGAGTATTAATTTTCGTAAAGTTGGATTTTTTATAGTAATCAAAGTCCCAAATCACACCTGTTGTTGGGTTCAATTCATCAATTGAAGATTTATTTTACCGAATTAATCAATTGCGATCCATGGATGATTGTATATTGAATAGTTTGCCTTATATACTAATCAACTATAGTATGCAAACTATTTTACTTTGCAAACTATTTTACTTTGTTGCTTGATTAAATTTCAGTATATCAACGCAATCATGGGACTCTGGATTGTAATTTTAAGAGTTTTGAGAAAAAGAGAAATAATACCCCAATCGGTTGTGGCAAAGTTCTTTAGCATTTGAATTCTTAATCTTAATTGATGATGATCTGATTAACACCAAGTGTAGGATTTGATTCATCTATGGCATAATCTTCTATGATCATTCAGCCAATCAATTGCAAAATTGCTCATCAAATTCAATTATTGTTCTTATGTGAATTTGATGGATCTGTTCATGCTTGCAGGATTTTTTAATTAGAGCTCCAAAAATCACAACACTTTGGTCAGCTAAATGGAGTTGCAATTTAATGTAAGTTATCAAAATCATATCAGTTCAACATACTTGTGCAAAGAAAACAAATCTCAATCTATTTATTCAACTTGAGAAAGCATAGCTAAAAAAGCTAGCAAGGCATCATTCGTTGAGAACACTCAAAGAGAGAGTTGATATCTTTATAAAAACCACATGTGGGCTAAAGAGTCCCGTGACACAATATCGCCAATCATGGGCGACGAATCAAAAGCATTCTATCAACGGTTGAGAAATAGTCTCATGGCAG
The DNA here is from genome assembly GCA_949673415.1 of Euphorbia schlechtendalii. Lineage (NCBI taxonomy): Eukaryota > Viridiplantae > Streptophyta > Magnoliopsida > Malpighiales > Euphorbiaceae > Euphorbia > Euphorbia schlechtendalii. The sequence goes on from CATIWQ010587846.1 coordinate 2,509, forward strand.
CGTATCGCATAGCCGACGAGTCAAAAGCGGACCTATTTAGACAGTTACAAAGTCACATGATGGTAATTGTATGGATATCATACTTACCTCAATGAGTGTTTTAGAACGATGAAAGCTTACCTCAATGAGTGTTTTAGAATGATGAAAGCTTACGAAAAAGCATGCAAAGCAAAAAAGCACATTCAACTTGAAAAGCTTCAAATAGTCTAAGGGAGGGAATTATGATAACTTAGGAAATAAATCCTATCCAAGATGAGAATCCCGAAATCTCTCCTCAAGATAAACATCGAGTTATACATGGATTATCTTATAGATAATATCAAATACAATCTTTATCTAAGTAAGAATCCTAATCCTAATCTATTTAGGACTTATTGAGGCCTATATAAAGGCTCAACCTCAAAGGTATGATATCTCATTCTTATATCTAATTCTTAATTATTATTATTCTCCGCTTCCTCTCTTAATTCCGTTGCTAATTTAAGCATCGGAGAGGCTACACCGGTCACACGGCTAGCCCCTCTAACCTTGTTTTGTCTTGCAGATTCACAATTCGGTCAAGGCAACACACAATTCAATTTCGAAGATTGGACATGGAACCAGATTTTATTTTCCAATCTTTCACTTACCAAAGATAAGATTGAAACTTTAATTAGTTCTTTTTCTATAATTTTGATTCTTTGATATTAATCCATAGCCATAAATAAAACTTTGCAATTCTGTTTAATTTTTAAGTTATTAGTAACTTTTTTTTTTAATTCCAGTTTACTTTCTTTGACTAAGTAATCAAAATATCTATTGCAAAAAGTAACAAGTTTCGTGTATGCAAACTAAAAAAAAAAAATTCAACTTACATTCTCACAGCAGATTGAAATTACACCCTAATCTTTTGGATTTTGTAGTTATAAACTGAACAAGGATTGATGGATTGGATTTTGTAACAATTTACATGGTCTGAGTCATACATCCACAAAATGAATGGGTTGATCAGTGTTCGATTCCTGAGATGTACGCTTGCTTAAAAAAATGAATTGGATTTTGTAGTTGAAGTATGTACGAATTTTCTTGATTATGTTTGAAATTTTCTTGTTCAAGTTTCTTTTTGTTTGATTATGAATATATAAATTGGGATGTGGATATCGTTTTGATGAACTACGTTATGCCATCATTCTTGAAATAAGTAGGTATAATGAAGTATTTTGGAAGCCTTTTGTTGTACGAAATTGTAGTTTACTTGGTTTGCTTTTAAGTTACTTTGTTCAACTTTGACCCAAGCAAATAAGAACTATGGACTTTATCGAAGGTGATACACTCATATCATAAATTAGTAGCTGCTATATAAAACAAAAATTCCTGATTCTAAGATTACATTGCATTAGTGCTACGAAGTAGTGTATAGTCCAAATTTCACGAATCGAACAAAGCAAAACAGCTGCATTGTCATCTTTTTTCGAAGAAAAAAAGGAGAAAAAAAGAAACTCAGACTCGTGTTCGAAGCAACCTAGAGCTCATCCTTGACATCTGTATCATCATCTATAACAGTTTCAGCATCGTCCTTTGGGCTGGCAGAGGCTTCTTTTGGTTCAGCCTCGGTTTCAGCTTCTTCAGCCTCATCTTCCTCTTCGACAGACGCTTCTGGGCTGATATTTAGGCTCGATTTCACCGAGCTGTAAATTCGGGAGGCGAAGTCCTTGGGATCACTCAGAGTGAACCCACTTTCCATTAGTGCCGTTTGGTATATGAGTTGTGCTGTTTGTTTGACTCTCTCATCCTGAAAAGCGAGGATCGAAATCAGTTAGTAGCAGCAACTAACTGAATCCTGAAACTTTTGAGACCAATTCAGAATGATAACAAAAAATGGCTTCAAAATTTTGAGCTGTAGAATCAAATTTCCCTAAATTCTGACCTAGGAAGCACGGAAACTCCTAAACATTAACGTTTCCCGTTTCCGTTTCCATGTCGCAAACCTGAAATCACGTTATAATTGGCGTTTCTAGTGTGTGTTTCCGCAAAACGGAAACATTTCGGTTCCCGTTTCCATGCTACCTAGTGACTGACTGTATAATGACTAAAGTTGTAAGATTTTGCACTGGAATATCTGATGACATAGCACAACACTTGTGTTACTTAATACAATAAATACTAGTATGGGAAATGCAAATAATAAGATTCTATCAAGAATATCGAAATGCCATCCCGACATGCAACATTTTTAATTCAGTCTTTGTGGTAGAAGAGTTTAGGACTTGATACTAGTTGATCAAGAACTATTGAACAATAAGAAACCCGATTTGCATGATAATACTGTCAAGTATCATCTTAAAACTGACAAAAGAAGACAATTTCCGAAATTGACTAAAAAAACGTACCTCGGGGTTTTTCACTACTAGCTCACGGAGCTCCTTGATGATAGGGTGTCTTGGGTTGATCTCGAGAACCCTTTTGCCTCGCATGTATGCTTGTTTCTTGGCATCAGACAGGGTCTGAGACTGCATTATTCTCTCCATATTTGCACTCCATCCATATTTTGAAGTGACGACAACACATGGTGTATTATCCAGACGGTTGCTGATCTTCACATCATCCACTTTTTCACTTGCAAGGGATTCCTTCCACCACTTGGTAAGTTCTTTGAATGATTCTTTCAGTTCCTTGTCTTTTGATTCTTTCCCAAGTTTTAGGCCCTCTTTGGACACATTCTGGAACTTTTTGTCCTCGTAGTCCATCAAATATTGCATCAGGTATTCATCAACTGGATCAGTGAAGAAAATGACCTGGTTATAATGACAGCCGCAGAAGAAGCAAAATGATCAGCAAAGGAAAATAAAGACATTTCAGTTGCAACAGAAAAACTATGAACTGAACCTTTTCATGAAATAAATGCAAATCTTTTGTTATTTCCAATGGAATTTGGGTCTAAGGAAGCATACCTCGTAACCTTTCTTCTTGAGTCTCTCCAAAAATGGAGATTTTTCCAAATGTTCCTTGTTTGTTCCAGTAATGTAAAAGATATCCTTTTGCCCCGACTTCATTCTTGAGATGTACTGATCTAGTGAAGTCAGTTTGCCATCGGATATTGTACTGCATATAGTATTGCATAGTGAATTATGGCCACAGGATGACAGAACCAAGAAGATATATATGATAAAAGAAGTTATGAGAACTAAGAAGCTACCTCTCAAATCTGAGAAGCTTTGCCAAACGGTTTCTATTAGTTGCATCTTCAATGATTCCAAGTTTGATAGACTTGCCAAACTCATTCCAGAATTTTGTATATTGCCCTTTTTTCTCATTGTCAGCAGATTCCTCAACATCTGCATCATTCAAATGTGATTGTCATTATTTAGTCAAAACGTTTATCATAATTAGTTATGACCAAACTGGCCTCAAATAGATTCTCAAGTAGATTCGTGACTAGGTGGCTGATCCTATCGATTGAGCTGATGAGTGATATGTGTTGAGAATGTATAACAAAGCTATTGTCTTACAGTACCTTTCTTGTCTTTATCCTTGGCTTCATCAGGATCCTCTTCGGCAATTTTGCGTATCATATCAAGGGCTTTGCGGATGAGTTTTTTCTTGATTGTTTTCAAGCTGCTGTGTTGTTGAAGCATTTCTCGAGAAACATTAAGAGGTAGAGTGTCAGAATCAACAAGACCCTGCTAAAATTGGCATGAATTAGTGAATCTAAATCATGGATTTTAATTTCCTAATTAATAATATTCATTTATTAGCATCATGCCCGTACCATCAAAAAGCTCAAATATTTTGGCAAAAGCTCATCAAATTCATCTGAGATGAATACACGTCTGACGTATAACCTCAAGTTGGATTTGTTCGCATTGTAATAACTTTCATAGAGGTCCTGAGGAGCCTTAGGAGGCACAAATAGGACAGCCTTGAATTCAACATCCCCTTCTGCAGTGAAGTGACTCCAAGACATAGGCTTCTCATCGCCAAAATCCTGTCAGCCGAAACAAGAGAAACAATTTTCAGACTGCAGATAAGGAATATTAAAGTTATGCACATTCTCACTGACAATGATTATTACAACGAAGTCACTTTGCCAAATACCTTTGCTAGCGAGTGATAGAATTTTGTGTACTCTTCATCTGTCACATCCTTAGGATTGCGCAACCATATGGCCTTCACATCATTCAAAAGCTCCCAATCATAGGTAGTTTCCTTCACTGTTTTTGTTTTTGGTTTTTCCTCCGCATCTTCATCTTCACCTTTTTCAGAATCCTCTTCTTCCTCGTTAGTGCTTTCAGCTGCAAATGACAAAGCAATGAGCAGAAGAAAATCATAAGAAATATTAAAACATGAGCGATTCTGTTAGAAACATCAAAATCAAGAAAAGGTCTCAGAAGAAGGCTTACGTTTGTCCTCTTCATCACTAGAATCTTCTTCATCAGCAGGAACCTCCACATCTGTTTCTTTACTTGCCCACAAATAAATTGGGAAGTTGATGAATTCAGAGTATTTCTTCACCAAATCCTGAAAGATAACCGATAAATATATTAATACATATATACCACTAAGAACAAAAGGGATAGATAAGAAAAAAATAACACATACAAATGAATGCATTTCAAAGAACCAGACTGGATAGATGAATAAATTTAACCAAAACTTGCAATAAAAGATATGTTATCACTCATTTAAAAGTGGATGGTAACAATCAAATGTCAAGCATGAATAATTTCATAGAGCAATAGCATGCATCTCATTGATTTCATGGAATATATCCACAAAAGGAACCGCAAATAATTTTATTATTCTTAAATTTCAGTTTTAGCATTTCACTAGTACTAAAAACCAAAAAACAAATCAGACACTCAATGAAATAAAATTTATAAATTAGTAAAAGAAGATACAACAAAGAATTAGCAAAAAAAATCAATATTTACTTTCAATTTGCTCTCCTCCAAGTATTCCCCAGCTTCATCTCTAAGATGCAGTCTAATCTCAGTTCCACGTCCTAATGGTTCATTCCAAGTGTCCTCGGATATAGCAAACGCACCATCAGCCTTTGACTCCCATACATACCTTGAAAAACATGCAACATTTGACAGTATTAATTATCTGAATGAAGTACGTATTCTAAGTGATTAAATTTATGAGGTTCGTGAGAACTTACTGTTTATCATCATTATGTTTGCTGATAACTTCAACATAGTCAGCCACAAGATAAACAGAGTAGAATCCAACACCGAATTGTCCAATTAGATTGAGGTCTCCACTGGTCTGCATCTTCTCCACAAATGCTGGATCAAGAAGGCACATATTTTCATCAGAATTAATTTCACTCCTAGAATCAGATAATATGCATTAAATAATGTGTGTTTCACGTACCTGAAGTTCCAGACTTTGCAATGGTTCCCAAATTCTTGATCAAATCTTGCTTAGTCATACCTATACCTCGGTCACGAATTGAAAGAATTTTCTTTTCTTTGTCCAGCTTAATCTGCATTACCGCATCAGATTGCAATTTTCATAAACTATTCTAACTTACCACACCACACCTCTCGTTTGTCAATAACATAATTTACCATTCAGCTTACCTGAATGTCAAGCTTGGTGTTATCTCCTTCGCCCAAAACCTCTTTATCAGTGAGAGCTAGGAATCTAATCTTGTCTAAAGCCTATAAGTAAATATTTAACGGTATAATCAACAAATGCACAATCAAATTTGACAAGGGAAAGAATGTAAAGTACAAAAATATGGTCAGTATACTTACATCAGAAGCATTGGAGATCAACTCCCTGAGGAAAATGTCCTTGTTGCTGTAAAGAGAGTTGATAATAATGTCCATGAGCCGAGACACCTCAGCCTGGAACTCGAACTTCTCTGCATCATTACGCAGAGACTTCTTTGAAATAGACTCAGATTCCCTGAATCAACACCAATGCCAAAATTTAAAACTCAAACACTGCAGCCTTGAAAGACTTAACAACATAAAAATCATTTCATCAAAAGATTTAAAATAAGAGAAATACAGACCTCTTGACCACATCGGAATCAGTAGCTGAACCACCAGGAACAGCACCAAGTCTCTCCTCAACCTTAGGTGGATCTACAGGATTTTGTGAATCACCTTCTGCGTTTGCGTGTAAGTTCCGGCCTACAAAAGCCACAGATCCCAACAGAAACTCAGTTTTTGCATAATCAAGAGATCAATCTAATAATGTTGCAAATAAGGAGTAGACTAGGCAGTATATTAACGGCCTCAACAAAATTGCAGCACAAATGATACAATCAACAAATAAACAAAACAGGATTAGCATAAACAAAATTTCAACGCAAATGAAAAATTTACGACAATCGACAACAAAACACGGAGTATGCATATGAAGAAGAGTACCTTGATCTGAAATGATAGATAAAAGGCATAAAAGAAGCAAGGCGGAAGGGATCGTCCACTTCCCCATGGCGATTTCAGTAGGTCGAAGCTCTAGCTCAACGAATACTGCACAAGTTTGCCTTCTTAATTTGGCACCTGCCTAGCGAAACCAGTGTGTTGTGATTATAAATGGTGGTTTTTGAAGTGTAGAAGGGGTTTAGATCTCTACTAAATTGACTTGACCTCAGTGAGCTAAAATTGTTTGGATTGGATTAATGTTGCCAGCGTGTACTATCCAACGGTTGATGAGACACTGATTTACACGTGGCGATGCGTTATTGGTGATGGTATCTGTATTTGACGTGGAGAAATTAAGCCATCTTGACGGCCTCAACCGCTCTGATTGGTTTAGACATGCCACGGCGGTAGCTTTAGCGGTGTTCGTTAGACGTGGCGAGATATCATTGGTTATTTGTTCTGTACTGACGTGGAGGGACCAACATCTCTGGATAGCTCTACGGTATAGTCATGTTTGTTTTCCTGAATATCTCTATCTGAAGTGCGGATAGTTATTCCCCTTCATCCGGGTTTATGACGATAAATGGTCCTTTTCGTTTTGCAATGAATTAAAATAGTTATATTCTATTTTAAGTGGTAGATTCAACAAGGTAGATGTAAGGTTCAATCCTTGCACTTATAGTTAGTTATTCCTAAAATATACAATATTCTAAAGTAAAATAATAAATCCTTTTTTTTTCTCACAGAAAATTTATAGTTCTTTTTTCTATCTATATTATTTTTTCAACTCAATTAAACTAAACCTGAATTAAATCAAATTATACTAAAATTAAGTTGAAAAATGCTTTCGCATTGGGTTGTAGGCAGGATGAAAATTCCTAATCAGATATCTACATTCCGCATTTTAATGAGCTGGTGCAAAGTTCATTAATCCAATTAAATGTTTACTTGGATTTAGAGACGATGACCCCAAAATTTAGGGTATTGGAAAACAAGCACAATAAAAATCTATATGTAGATAAACATATTTTGAATACGGAACCTCAAAGAGGCGTCTCAACTGAGAAAGTATAATAAAAGAAATTAATTGAACGTTGAAATGTATGATTTGAAATTAGTTAACGCTGATTTCAAGTTTTAATGTGCAATTTGAAAAGTTAGTGGTGTTTGCACGTGGGTTGATTTTTTTTTTTTTTTTATAGAAGCCAACTAGAAGTTCCATTCATTGATGATTTTCAAATCATTTAGTTACCAAATCATATATGTTATTTTCAACTTCTAAATGTTGTTAAATTGAGTTAAAGTTCACCGAACTGAAGTTATATTATATTAAATTAAATTTATTTTAATGTAAAATAGTGAACTAAATAAAAATTAAAATTGAATTTAAAATTAACTGAATAAAACTGAACCGAAACACTATCCAAGAGAGTAGAGGCCAAAGATGGTGGATTTTCGTATATATCCATGAAATGCTATGACATTAGCATCCTAAAATTCACTAATAAAAATGATAATCGTCTACTTATATATCGTTTGAAATTAAGCTTTTAATGATTTGTGAATTTTATTTTTTGTATTAAAAGTCACCAAGAGACTCGGAGCTTTATAAAGAAAATTATTTATAATTTTCAGATGTTGATCTAGGCAGTATGAATATAATCATATATCATATATTGGTTATTAACCTATCAATTCACTAATAATTTAGAAAACGTGAATAACCCATTGAGCAAATATTAAAAGTAGAATCAAATGGAGTTCCCATAATTTTATAAATGCAGCCTTTTACAATTGTTAGAGTTTCGTGAGGATTAATTGGAATATGAACGGGATCTAGGCGAGTTTTAGGCCGAATAGTATTTTAAAATTTTTAATATTTATAAATGAATTAGAATAATAAATTTAATGATCAAGTAAATTTTTATATAATAAAATTAAAAAATTCATACAGTAACATTGCATTTTTCTTGGTTTTGATAACATTTTTCTTGATTTTTGTGGCACTATTCTAGTATTTGGCAATACGTTTCCAGGTCTTGGCAACACTATTCGCCTTGATCGTCGATTATATAAAATTATGACGGTGTCCCAAAAAACCTCACCGAGACGGCCTCCTTTTAAAACGGAGTAAATAATTAAATAAACTGGGTAAATAATTATGATATCTCCGTGTTTTGAACAGATGCACTAGTATTCCCATATTTTGAAGAGCAATTTATACCTCCCAATGTTATGTCTTTTTCATATTATAATTCCCTTATGTTTTGTATTAACTCATTTTATATTAAATTTTTTGATATGACATATGTTTATGAACAAAAATTGATATTATATATCATATTTTAAAATGTTATGAATTTTTTTTACTGCATGAATATATGTCATTAAATCAATCACAGTCGATTACAGCTCTAATTAAAGGTGGACAATAATGAAGTTAAGTCCCCCTACTAGTCGATGAATCAACTGCTATAACTAGTAAATATGCAGCCTGATTCGTGGAACGACAATAATAACTAAACAAAAATGTCTAAAATGTTTGATAAGTTCTAAGCAATTGTTAAAAATGAAACCAATTGCGGAAAGAAATGTAGAACGATTATTGAGTGCATTCACAGCGTTGATCGCATATGATTCCATGATGATGTTGTCGAAATTGTTGTCTTTAAGCCAATTTAGCGCCTCTCTATAGCCTCAGCAACAAAAACGCCTCCTCCTCCTTCCAGCAACACAGACTTGGCCGTGAGTACAACCCCATACTCATTTCGAACAATACACCCGTGTCCCAGTCTATCTCCATGATCAAAGCAACTTATATCGCATTTAACCCAACCCACCGGTGGTTGTCTCCATTTCACTATTGGCCGAATAGTCAGAGTACTTGGTGTGGGATTTGCCGACTTCCATTCTGATAAAAATCCTACACCATGTCAGAATACTTGATTTGCACTTCTAAATTTACCTTGCCAAACAAAATTGTTTCTTCTAGCCCAAATTGCCCATAAGATACAAGAAATTTATTTGATAAGTTCCATTGGTTTTGTTTGAAGCCACACCCACTATGCATTAACTTCCGTCACTGTAACGAACCATCCTTCCCCTAGCAGCTCATCCCACACCGCGCACACAAATGGGCAGCTCAATAAAGCATGGAAAGCATCCTTGTTACCATCCCCACATATAGAGCACAAGCTATCTGCATCAATGTATCTTTGGCGCAAATGGCAGAGAGTTGTGAGTGATCCCTTTGCAAGCTTCCATAGAAAACTCCTGACCGGAGGAGGCACATTAAGGCTCCAAATATTACTCCAACTCATCGCCAAATAATTTGACGGTAAAGACGCCACCCTAGCCTGATTCAGAAATGCATAATAGCAAGATTTTAATAAAAATATATCTAAATGCTCAAGTCTCCAATATGGCCTGTCAGGCTGCCCATTCCGAGGTAGTTGGATTTTGCGGATTAGCTGCTATTCGTTAGCATCAAACATCATTTGGACCATTTCGTGATTCCAAGTACGCCTATCATCCTCAATTAGCAGGTTAACTAATCCCTCTTCGTAGCCTAGAAAAAGCGTTGATAGAACTGACGATTACTCTATTGAAGGGAGCCAATTATCTACCCAAATTCTCACACTCAGCTCGTCACCCATTCTCCATGCCATACCAAAATCAATAATGTTTCGAGCACTATGGATACCATGCCATATGTAGCTTGCATTAGGCCGAATAGGGGCCTCCATAAAAGAGCATTTCAGGAAGTATCGATGCTTAAAAATTTGGCTCACCTATGTGTTGGGTTCCGAGATGATTTTCCATGCCAGCTTGGCAAGAAGTGCCAAGTTGTACTCACATAGACTACGAAAATTTAAGCGACCATTCTCTTTAGACTAACACAAGCGTTCCCATCTCATCCAATGTACCGAGGACCCCCACCAAAAGTTCGAGAAAATTTTCTCTAAGATCACAATAGTATGAGAAGGTAGAAGAAATACTTGCATTGCGTAAGTAGGAAGAACTTGCGCGACCGATTTCATCGTAATCTCCTTGCCACTATTTGACAAATGCTTTCTATTCCAGCCTTGCACTTTTTTCTGCGCTTTCCTGATAATATAATCGAAAATGTGTTTCTTTGAATGGCCAATTATAGAAGGAAGACGAAGATAAATTCCATGGCTAGACAATTTTGTAACCCCCAAGTAATGGACAATATCTCGCTTGATTGCTTTTTCGACATTTGGACTGAAGATCACAGAGGACTTTGCAAAATTAATTTGTTGGCCTGAAGCTCTCTCATAAGCGCCAAATATCCTTTAAGCGTACGAGACTCATTAATATTTGCCTTAAAGAAAAAAAGGCAGCCATCGGCAAAGAGTAAATGGGAAATAACCGGAGCCGAAGGAGTAATTCTACAGCCAAAAAGTGCCTTAGATGCAATACGGATTTGCATTAAAACCGTCAGCCCCTCAAAATCAGGCTGAGGTAAGGAGAGAATGGGCCTCCTTGTCATACCCCCCTACGAGGGAAGAAATAAAATGTAAAAAATGTACTCCATTCGTTTACTAAATATTATCGTTTTAGAGAGATTTTGATATCTCATTTTTATTGTCATTTTGTATTTTGATGTGCTTTATCTCTAAGTTTTCCATTCCTACCTCTATTAATTTGTTCAACTTTCAAGATAACCATGTTTTAATCTTCAATAACAGGATGTGAAGACTATAAAAATCAATATTTAGATATATTAATGAAGTCTTGAAAATAGAGTAGGACATTTATGAAAGAGTAAATTAATAAATCAACTCATTCGATTTATTATTATCTTAAAAACTGTGAATTAGTTGAAACGATAATATTTAGTAGACGAAGGGAGTATTTTTTCTCATTACATACCTCGTAATACAAACAAAATAAAACTAGGTTCATCAACAAATGTTTCTTACATTAACGATTTTGATTGAAAAATACACAGTGTAAGATGTAAGGAAGTTATTGTATGAAAAACATAAAATGCATGGAAGTTTTAACTATTTTCAAGAAGAAATAATGTATGATGCAGAGATTATAATTATTTGATTAGTATATTTAATTAATAATTAAATTAGCACCGTCATATTTTACATTGAAAACTTAAAATTCCATATTTCAACAACTGTATTGTCGTTCAATTGGAGATTTTAAGTACAATACATTACTTAAAAATGTTGCATATATTTAATGTTATATATACAAGGTTAAAAATTCCACTCTAAAAAAGTGTGATATATCTAAATAATACACAAACAAAATCACAATATTTAAGGGCAATTTCGATGATTCTTCATTTTAAAGTTTTGGGGAATAAATAAATGTAATGATCAAGTTCAATCATTTCTCGTGTGATATGCTCCCAAGAAGAGGGATGCATATTAATACATTTTCTATTTAATTTAATTATTTTGTTATTAGTTTGGTTATGAGAAATAAAAGTGATGTAAGGAAATAAATATAATAATGATAGAAATATTATTATTTTTGTGATTCTAATATAAAAAATTAAAATTTAGGAAGATTATTGAAACAAAAAGACAGTAAATCATGCAAAAATAAAGTTTAAAGAACGAAAATATGAAATATAGTGGAATTTTTCTGGAAAATCTAGGGCTACAAGAACAAAAATGTCAGTTCATGAAAAATTATCTGTAAATTAATTTCAAAGAGCGGCCCCATAGGACCATTATTATGAGGTCCAGCATCATCAAATCAAATCATTTTACTCACCATGGAATTCAATGTCCTGAAGGGATCGTGTATTGTACTGCTAGGAAAATGGATCTTTAATGCCCTTTATATTTTTTCCATATTGCATTAATTTCTTAATGTTCTTATTACTATCACGTATCAATCATTAAATAACTACAATCATTAAATAACTACAATACCTTACTCGAAAATTAATTAGACGCATTAATTCTTCAAGATTTTCTTAAATATAGTTACATGATATTTTATTTCTAGTGGTATTTCACTTGATTATGTTGCAAGGAAGGTGCAATTTTTTTTATACTTATATGATAAAAGAGAAATTAATTCCATGTTCTCTCAACTTCTGAAAGCTGAACTGAACTTAACTTAACTTAACTTGACTGAACATAATTGAACTGAATTTAACTGAACTTCTTTTAATGCAAATTTATAACTACACATAGTTGAACTTAGCTGAACTTAACTTAACTTAAATGAACCAAACTTAACTTAACTGAACATAATTGAATTGTAGTTGAAAAGAACAATGTCATTATGTATGTACGAGACATAAATACTTCTACGTATAAGTAGGTGCACCACAAATGTTTTCATATTTCATATACATAATTCATATAAAATGTCTTGATCATTAGACTCTATGTACAAACGTTGTGACCTGGGAAAAGTATATAATACATATAAAAGTTACATTTGTTTAAATGTCTACTTTTTTAATAATGGAGAAATATGTCAGTTGAGATATTATGGTAAGTGTTACTCTAAACTTGTTTATCGTGCAGACTAGGTCGGGTTCGGATTGGCCTTAATCGGACTTTGCAAAAAAATATCAACCATATCCCAATTCAATTCACATTTTAAAATTTCAGGCTTGAGTTAAGCCTAGACCAGATTTATAAAGTCATTTTCAAACCTGGCCCACGATTCATGCTAATTTTTTTTTTAACTATATACACACACAACTACTTATTAATCTTACATAAAGTTATATTTCTATTAAATTATTCAATTTTTCATATGAATTATTGTATTAAGATTAAAAAACTCAACATGTGAAAATATAAGAATTCATAGTATTTATTAAACATAATATATATATAATATTAATCGGGCCATATCGAACCAGACTTGAGTATTTATACATAAATCAAACCCAACTCATAAAATATGAGGTTTCAACGAGTTCGAACTCGGATCAAATTTTTTAAAATTACATGTCCAAGCTTGATCCATAAAAAAGGGTTTGGACCGGACTTGACAAGTATCTCAACCCATTAATAGGTCTATATTACTCATTAAGACATAATTTTTTATTTGAGAAAGAGTATATATTACAAAACTTTACATAACACGTATAAATTATATTTGATTGTTAGTGTCACAGTCAAGACTTCCCAGCTAACTTTATTTCTATAAACTGACCACTAAGCGCAAACAGGTTGTTATTGATCACCGAAATGTGAAATTTGTAAATGCAAATCTTATCTATCGCCCGGATCAATTATTTATATTAATTCTTGGTACTGTTTATTGGTTCGGTAATAAATAGTTTCGAGCCCTCTCATACAAGCGAGATTCAGACACTTCTATATTTTTCTAAGAGTAAATGCCTGTGAAATGCTAAAAAATTTACGGGCTTAATTTAATTTTATTCCATGTAAATGTTCACGCCAAAGTCTTAGACCTGCTCGTTGGGCGGATTTGACGGGCTCAAGTTGGGCTTCGTCGAACTTTTAACAAAAAGCATAAATCCAAGCCTAATTCAAACCAAAACATTAGAATTTTGAACTCGGGTTGGGTTTGAACGGACTTAAGAGATTATTCCTAACCAGATTCATGGTAATTTTTCTTTTAAATTTTTAGGAAGATAAGCAAATATAAAATATTAAAAATTAAGCAAACATGTCTAAATATTACAATACTTTTTGAAACGTTTTAATATATAATAATATTTAATATAGCTAAGGTTGATTCATAAAATTTTAAGTTAATGTTGGTTAGGCGGGCTTGTGACATTTATTAAATGTAAAACCAGTTTTTTTTTTTTTAACTGGGTTTGAATATTTATAGAAAATCCAAGCCCGATTCATAAAATTTTAAGTTTTAGCGGGTTCAAACTCGGTCTTGGATTGGACTCAATAGGAAAACTAGTGTCCAAGCATCCATGAGATTGGGCTCGTGACCTAGTAAACAGTTTTACAAAGTCTAATCTAAAATTTTTTTGATTATAATTTATCGATATAAATATGTAATAAAATCTTTAGCAAATGTTTACGGAAGAAAAACAAATGTCACAAGCCCGCCTAACCAACTTGTATGTCAATACTTAAAAAAATAATATTAGGAGCCGAGTGTTTGAACATTATTTTTGCAAGTACAATTAATTGCTATTATTCTTATTATTTTGATTTATTTCGGAACACGGAGAATGTTGTTCAAACACTGCTACACGTAGATTTCAAATATTTGCAAATGTACTGGGATAAACTTTTAATATGATAGCAACGACGTCGTTTTCAAGCATAGTGATTAGAGAGGGAAAGAAACGAAGCTCGCTTAGAAAGCCACGATAGCAAAGACACGTGTAAATATCTACTTGGATCCCATAAAACCAGCGGATGAATTTTTATATGATGATATCATTTCATTCATATTTATCAATCACTTCAAACTATTTCAGTTCCACTTAGCTCCATTTTAGCCAAAATTTATCACTCCATTGCTCTGTAATTGTTAATTGAAATTCCCACCCACGCATTAATCTCCTACTTTCTAGTTCGACCCTCTGACCCAAGACCCAACCACGCACTGTCACTTTCAGACTCTGCGTTTTCCCCCTTTCAGTCCACTTTGAGGCGATTCAGTCCGAATTGGACTGCTCAATCTTGACTGATGGCGGTTTCTGATGCTGTGATCGGGAATTTAACGACGATCTATGTGATAGTGATTGCCGGAATTAAGGCGTATGGATTGGTATGTGGGCGGAACTTCAGCGGCGGGCTTGTTCTGATTTTATCCACCGCTGTTGTCGGTTTGATTTTGATCGTGGCGCTCACCTGGGACGTTTCTCGTAAAGCTACATACGCAATTTCGCGGGATCATCTTCATGTTCATGAGATTTGTAAAGGCGGTATTTGCTGGCACGGCGTGGCTGTCCGGTCGCCGGCTTCTCAGGTCCGTTTTAGGCTTCCTCAGCATCACCACAATCACTACGTTCCTCTGTGAAAAACAGTTCTTTCTTTTTTTTTGTTTGCTTTGTTAATATTTTTGGGTGAGAAGTTGAAAAATATCTCTCGGATTAGGAAAACAAAAATGGATTAAGAACTAAAGTAGCAGTACTTATTTCGTGCTTTTGTTTTTGTGTTTGATTGCTGGTGTTTGTTTATTGTTTTATGCAAAGAAAAGATATTGCCCATGAGGTGTTCGTCTTTTTGCTTGACAGAGGAATAGTCAAATAGAAATATGAGAACAATGTGTATAAATAAAAATAACTGCAAATGGAACAGTTTTATTGTGCATGAAAGATTCTTCCCTTTAATCTGTTTCTTTGAGATGGGCTATTTCAGATTTTACTGGATACAGATTAAATAACCGAATTTGTGCAACTGGAATTTACCAAATCACTCTATCTGTTTGCAGAAGTTTGAATAGAAGTCCTAACTAAAGATTCTTACAATTACTCAAAAGAGTGTTTTCTGGTAATGTAATAGAAGAAAAATGAAACGAAAAATATCAAATATGATAGAATTCATCATCAGATTAAATAAATATTCTTAATAGCTATTCCACGATATATATTATAGATAGAATTAGTCATTTCATCTGATGTCGGATTCTAGGTAAATTAAGTACCATATCGTCTTCCATTCGTTTTCTTCTATTTCGTAGAATAAGTATTCCGCCAACCAAATGAACTTTTAAAAATCAGATGAGATGAAAGAATGGATTGGTTGATTTGGAGGTATTGTACAGTGCCTTGGGTTGGGCACTTATTACGTTGCCTGCAATGGGGATCTTACGAAGAGTATCAGACAAACGCATCGCTGGCTTATTATGGTGTTCTTATCCTTTTTATTGTTTTAGCATGAGATACAATGACAAGTGTAAAGTGTGTAATGATCATCCGTTCTTTTTATATTGTGGACAGTCAATGATCAATAATTTATTTGCTTCACTATGGGTTGCTCCTGCTTTGACACACTTGGGTTTGTTTTTAGTGTGGCCGTACGATTCTGTGTGAAAACAATGTATTGGCTTCTTAGGACTTAGCTTAGTGGGGACAATAGTTGGTGAAGGCATTTCACGAGACATGACAGGTTGCTATATAGCTGATATCCCATTACGAATACAGAGGATCCACTAACCACCATCGTGTTTCAGTTTTCTTTCAGGGGGGAGGATCGTAATATTAATGAATCAAAGAAACGGTAAAAGGAGGAGGATATGTCAACCACTTACCTTCAATCGATTCTAGCCCAACAGTTCTAGCTATCGAGTGGCAACCACATCATGAATTCTGGTAACACAACTGAAAAGACACAACAAAGGTTCGCGCAAAAGATATACAATCCTCAATGATCAAATAGACTAAGAAAGTCCTGAATCATAGTAATTCATAAATAACTGCACAGCCAAATTCATTGATAACATGTGTGTAATGGAGATTTTTCAACCATGACAAAGACATGAACTGACAGGGCCTCTGCTTCGGATATAGATACATTTAGTGCTGACTTTCTTGTTTTTGCTACAATAAAATAACCTCCTGAGTTCCGAATCACGAGACCAAATCAAATGAATTCCCCATCCTGAAAATAGTCACTTCCGCATCATATTTCAAGAAAGGCATCAACGGAGGTTGCACCTGCAGCTAAAAATGCACATTATTCACTTGCGTCGGCTGCTACTCCAGAGCTATCAGAGGCGTCATTTGTTGACGAGTGTTATTTATTATTGTTTTTATAAGATCTTTTTCAATTTATAATATATTCAAGGAGACATGTTAAACCTTTAGCAAATCAACAAGGAGATTGCGACTTGTGTAGGGATATTTATCGTAATTTTTTTGAGAAATAAGATGACGTTTTTTTTATTTTCGTTGATTTTCGGGTTTGAACCCCTACACTTTTATTGTAAATTTGGTTGTTGCTTGTATCCAAATAAATTTTCTGTCAAAATTAGCAGTGTCTACATGTTTGGCCGCATATATCATATATGTTACTTTATTTTGCTGAAATTACAATTTTTTTTGTTTGTAGTTTAGTTGGAACTTAATTTTTGTTTGCAATTAAGGGTGTGATTCTACAAACTTACAACTTATGATTTGTGATTTAAAAAATACTTATGAAAAGTTTTCAACGTAAAAGTCATGCAATGAAATGTTTATTATTCTACTTTTAACTTGTCTCTTTATAAGAAACTTTTAAGTTATAAGTTGAAAAAAAGTTTGGAGAAATACCTCTTAAATCAGTTTGAAACCGCTTGTAGCTAATTTTTGAATTAGCATTTTGACAACACTCCACTCGAATATGAAAATGTTAGCTTGAATGACTAACCTACGCCTCGAGCTTTGATTATAAATAAATTTTTTATTTGCTTCAAACAAGTCTTAGTAATTGAAAGATTGAAAAATAAAATCCGATTCTATTTTCCAATTTTCGAATTAAGCTGTTAATTAAGAGAGAAGGCAACAAATAATGAGAATGAGATTCAGATTACGTACCTTTGAGGTATTGACGTCTTTATATAGACATTTAGATGATCCTAAATAGAATAGGATTAGGAATTGTAATCGCGCATAAAGATTGTATATCTTGATTTGATATTATTTTCTAAATATGATAGAGTTGCATTCCAAATAAAATGAGTCTCTTGCTTATAGAGATATTCACGAAACCTTATCCTGATCAGAAACACGAATAATTAAATCTAGGATATCTAATGCGTATATGGATTATGTCATATAATATTAAACATGTTCATCCCTACAATTTATATGAAATTTTGCTACATTATGTTGAAATCTGTAATTTCGTTAATAATTAGAGTTCAAATCAATAAAATGAAACATATTGAATTTAAAAAAAAATGGGTTTTAGAAATTGATATTCAATAATTCGCAAGAAAGGTAGAAAAACAATATTATTAAGAAAAGATAAATTAAATAAACAAGATATATTTACTAATGATCAATACAGAACTCACATCAAATAAGTATATGATAAGTTACATGAACTTGTAACATATAGAACATAAGAATAAAATTAGAGATAATAATGCTTCAAACAATGTGTGTCTGTAACTGTGTATATGTAATAGCTTAATTTGATAAAATACGAAAAGAAAAACGAGTAGCAGAAAATGTTCATAAATTAAAGTATATTAGATTAATGAAAATTCAGACAACGTCGTCGTTTTAGATGTCTTCTCTAAAACCCTTGTTAGTCAGCTTGCAGAATCGAAAACCCTTTTTCAAGCAGAACTGATAGCAGCTGTAAAATTGCTATCAAATATCTCCATCTCTGTCATGGCAAGCTTCGTCTTTGAACCTGCAAGCGACGAAGAGCTCGACTTGTCCCCTCCCGAAGAAGAAGATAGTGACGATGAACAGGAAGCGGAAGAAGAAGCTGTAAAGAAATCTTCAGATCGGAAAACTCAATCTCCGTGGGATTTCGCTTCTTACTCTGAATCCGTAGCGGAAGAACACGCTCGTCGGAGGACTACATCCATCGATGAAAAGATATCAAAAGCGCTACAGGAACGTTCTGTCCCCATAGCCAATCCCGACGACGGTGACGCCTCTGATTCGGAACTTGACCAACAGGTACTTCAGTAAATCTATGTTCGCGAAGAAGTTAAGTTGAACAAATTCTTATTCAGAAATTGTTTTTAATTGCGCAGGAAGATTACAGACCGGAAGAGGATGATGATGAGGGGAGTAATGTTAACGAAAACAAGTCGTTTTATGCATCGTCTGAAGGAACATCTTTCCATGCTAATTCCTTTATAGAGCTCAACCTGTCTCGCCCTTTGCTTCGGGCCTGTGAGGCTTTAGGTTATGCCAAACCTACTCCTATACAGGTTTCAATATGCCTCCAATTTCACCTTTTTTTTCATGAAATGTGCTACATTTCTTCTTAGGTTACTAACTTGTAAGGCTTCCTAATGAAGGCGGCTTGCATACCGTTGGCACTCACTGGTCGTGATATTTGCGGGAGTGCGATTACTGGTTCCGGAAAGGTACTTTTTTCAATTGATATACTACAATATTCACTGCAGCAGCTATTCGCTATTTGATTGACTGTGAAGGTTTATTTTCTCGTTTTCTCAACTTCCAGACAGCTGCCTTTGCCTTGCCTACTTTGGAGAGACTACTTTACCGCCCGAAACGTGTTCAAGCGATTCGGGTTCTCATTCTTACACCAACTAGAGAACTGGCAGTTCAGTGAGTCCTGCTATCCCTAGCTATTTTGTAATTATGTATTAAAATTTTGTGCTAACTGTTTAGTGACTCTTATCAAGTAATTAATATAGGTTTGGATTTGGGCTTATCACATCTTTCAATTGCAGGGTGCATAGTATGATAGAGAAGCTTGCTCAGTTTACAGACATTAGATGTTGCCTGATAGTCGGTGGGCTGTCTACAAAGGTGTGCTGATTCGTTTAAGAGTTTGATTTTATTATTTGTTAGCTCAAATATACATAGCAATAAGTTTGCATTTTATTAGTCTCCTTCAGTTTTTTGTTTATATTTTGGTAGTATTTTGTCAGCCCTCAAATTGTGTCAGATTTTGTGTTGAATATCAACTCTGTTTCATGTGTGTTTGAATTCTACAATGATAAAAGACTTCTTATCTGATCATTTTTTCCTATTGTCTGGTCATAGCACAATTTCTGGTATTTTTCATAGCCAATTTGTAGCAAATGGATTCTTCTTTTCTTGTTTGTTTGTAAACCTACATTCTGTGATGCTATTGGTTCTGTAAATGTATGTTTCAGCCATAATGTAGCTTGAGAGAATTTTTTCATTATAGGTTCAAGAATCCGCCTTGAGAACAATGCCAGATATTGTTGTGGCCACGCCAGGGCGAATGATAGACCATTTACGCAATTCTATGTCTGTGGATTTGGATGATCTTGCAGTTCTAATTCTTGATGAAGCTGATCGCCTTTTGGAGCTTGGCTTTAATGCTGAAATTCATGAACTGGTAATTGCACTTTATACATCTTTGGCCATAAGATAGTTGTAACTGCTATTATAAATTGTCTTTGTAAATTTGTTCCTGAAAAATTAAGATGCTAATGATATTTATTCATTGTTGGCTTAGACTCATTACTCTGGTTCCTTTTTCTTGAAAGTAAATTTTCTGTTTTATGTAAACTTTTCTAAGTAGTTCCTGGTTTGTTTTCAGGTCCGACTATGTCCCAAACGAAGGCAGACGATGCTTTTCTCAGCTACAATGACAGAGGAAATTGACGAGCTTATCAAACTCTCACTGACCAAACCATTGCGTCTATCAGCTGACCCATCAACTAAAAGACCAGCAACATTGACTGAGGAGTAAGACAATTTGATTCTATGAGCATTGAGCACCATCTCCTGACCCTCACTTTTGATAGATCTGTACAGAGCTTAAAGGGAACTATATGACTTTCTGTCTGCAGGGTTGTCAGGATACGAAGAATGCGTGAGGTGAATCAGGAAGCTGTTCTTCTAGCATTGTGCTCAAAAACTTTTACGTCTAGAGTTATCATCTTCAGGTTGTTAATACTTCGTATTGCTACGTTGGCACTTGGCATATCTTCTATTATAGGTCATTTAGATGTTAGATTGGTGCATCTTAATTTCAGTTTTGGTTGAATCATTACCGGGGTTTTACAATGAGGGAATCGCTGAAGTAAAAGAGCATAATATTTATTGCAATCAACATGCAAAAGTGTTAAAGGCTTACTGTTAAGCGCAAATGTTTTTCTGAGGTGTGCGGACTGAGATTGCAAAGCCTTTTTCAGCTTTCTTATTGGCGTTTTACTGCATTTCGTCTGCAACTTGTGTATGGAATAACCATTTTGGAATTCTCTTTGCAGCGGGACCAAGCAAGCTGCCCACAGGTTGAAGATTTTATTTGGATTAGCGGGCTTCAAAGCTGCTGAGCTTCATGGAAATCTTACACAAGTCCAGCGTCTTGATGTATGTAGCCCATTTTGGAAGATTTCATTGTGTTTCTCCTTAACATCATAATATTAGATGCAAAAATTATTATTTTCTAATGCCATGCCAAATGTTGATGGAGTTCCTTTTTTGTTTCTTCATGATCCCGTCATGCTCATTGTTTTTATCTGACTAATGGTTTTTTTGGTATAGGCTTTGGAACTTTTTAGGAAGCAACAAGTTGACTTTTTGATTGCAACAGATGTAGCTGCTCGTGTGAGTAAAGATACTGGATTTTTTGTATTCTTATAATTTATTTGCGACTTGCATTTCAACATATCACAGTGAAATTTTTATTCACATATTTAGAATATCTATCTCCTTATCAAAATCTTTGGTTTTTTTGGTTGGATTTGAAGTCAATGACGACCTATATTAGTTGTCTTTTTGTCATCTGAAGTCTAGATTAGCTCTCTTTCTTGACATTATGCCTATTGTTCTGTTCTGTTTATTTCTTTGTAGAGCAAGGAAAATTGGATGATTTTAAGTCATGGTATATCCTACGTGCCTGACTTTTGATTGTTTTTTAGGGACTTGACATTATTGGTGTTCAAACAGTTATCAATTATGCATGTCCACGTGACTTGACTAGGTAAATAATAAATATCTTTTCTTTTGTACTTACTAAATATATGATACTATTTGTGTTTTTTAGTAGAGGTTGTTGGCTACGTCATACATGTAAATTTCATTTCCTTCCAATTACTTTTGTTCTGCAGTTATGTTCATAGAGTTGGCCGTACAGCAAGAGCTGGTAGGGAAGGTTATGCTGTTACATTTGTGACAGACAATGATCGTTCTCTCCTAAAAGCCATCGTGAGCCATGATCTTCTATAACTTTTTGACTGGTCTTATTTCATGTTAAATATATGTCAATATATATATATTAGTCATGTAGTATAGAAGAGTGATAAATTTAACATGACACTATGACAGGAAGAATGATGAAAAATTATTCTTAAGTTTCCTGTATATTTCCTTTTCCTCGTTGCATCATCAGTTGAATATATGAATGATCAGAATCTATGATCTTACCAGGCAAAGAGAGCTGGTTCAAAGTTGAAGAGCCGTATTGTGGCAGAGCAATCAATTGCTAAATGGTCTCAGATTATTGAGCAGATGGAAGATCAAGTGGCTTCTGTTCTTCAAGAAGAGAGGTTTGAGCTGGCTTCTATTAGCAAATTTGAACTATACTATTATTTAGATGAAAATAATTTATATGTAAAATTTCTGCAGGGAAGAGATAATTCTTAGAAAAGCTGAAATGGAAGCAACGAAGGTACTTGTCTTTGCTCTGTTTAGACTGCTCCCATCTT
Source organism: Euphorbia schlechtendalii (assembly GCA_949673415.1). Lineage (NCBI taxonomy): Eukaryota > Viridiplantae > Streptophyta > Magnoliopsida > Malpighiales > Euphorbiaceae > Euphorbia > Euphorbia schlechtendalii. Next base: position 25,143 of record CATIWQ010587846.1, read on the forward strand.
GTAATGCACTTACTTATTCATGGGTTATTGTGGGACGGATTGTTATATCAGCTGATTATCTCTTAGTATTAGCATCTATGAACAATATTATGCATTTTTGCAGGCAGAGAACTTGATTACACATAGGGATGCAATTTATTCACGCCCCAAAAGAACCTGGTTTGTAACAGAAAAGGAGAAGAAACTTGTTGCCAAAGCAGCAAAGGTAATTTATATTATATCATCGCCATCTGCTTTGGTCTAGCTCACCTGCTAAATCGTTCCAATTGTTCCAGATCAGATGCACTTGAGATGCATTCTGATGCTACAGTTATTTCATTATTTTATGAATAATTTTTTATTTTGTTATCACATTAGGAAATCATTTAGTTTATTGTTGATGGATGTATTAACTAAATCATAAAAAAAGGTATTAGTTGTTGGTTGATGGATGTATTAGTTTTTTGTACTCGTATCGTATAAAGGTCAACGATATAATATGCTATGAAGATGGAAGTTATTAAAGAAACCAATTTTTTTTCTTTCCTAAAATGATTGTGAAATGCGCTGGATATGATCTTTTGGTTTAGAATATAATGTAGAATCGTAGATGGTTGGCTTTTTCAATTTTCTGTTTCTTTGTCTCCGTCTATATACAAGGCAAGCGCTTTTTTGAGTGATTTATTTAGACTGCCTTTGCCATGCCAATGTCTTCGTTGTTGGAACTGATATATTGGTGCTTTTACCTTGATTTCATTGCTGTGAGATTTTGAGCAATACAAGTTGAAAAATGTAGAGTGTTTCATAAGTTTTGAGTTAGAGTTCCACAGGCGCTGAAAATGTAAATTTGAGAAGCCATGTGGTAAACTAAAATGAAGCATTGAGTTTAATCTGCTTGCTATATTTTTCTTTAACGACTTTATTGACTATTTGCAGAAAACCTGCAAATTGATAGATTGTGATATGTAAATAGTAAAAAAAGTATGTAAGAAGGGTCATAGGAAGGACAACCTACTTAAAAGCAATTTTATGTACTATTTTGTGCAACCCTGTTTATGGTTTTGGGGAGTAGCATTAATATTGTTGCAGCTTTATAAATCTGCTCAAATCAGGCAATTTGATGATATTAATAATTGTGTGAACCATGATTCATGTGACAGGAAGCAAACAAGATTGAAAAAGGCTCTGGTAACGAGGTTATGAGCGCTCAACAGGCCGAAGAACTTAAATTGAAGGAGAAGAGAAAGAGGGAGAGAGAGGTTCTTTTGTGATTGTTTTTCAGCAATTAAATGTTATCATGTTTCAGTTAAAAAATCTGCTCAAGGATTCATCAATTTCTCATATTAATGTTTTTGGACAGAAAAATTTACCCAGGAAGAAGCGTCGTAAACTACAAGCAGCCAGAGAGATGTTGGAAGATGAAGAGCAAATGGAGAAATCAGGAGTATGTCTTCTCCACAAATTTCGCACTTTTATAGTCTTCTTTTTGGGGTTGATATTGGTAACCGAATTGATTTCATGCTGTTCATCTACATAGGGTTTTGACTTTCAACAGTCCATTTAGTGATGCCTAAAATAACTATAATCTGGACAAGCTTTCTTTCTGTTGCATTGAGTTTTTTTGCTTAAATACCACTTTTAGCAGGGCAGTGGAACAAATAAGAATGAAAAGAATGGATTGTCGTTGGTCGACTTGGGGTATCGACGGGCAAAAGCAGCAAAAGCAGTGAAGAGGGCACTAGATTCTGGGAAGATAGTACAAAAGGGCCAGAAGAAACCAAAGCGTCCTTCCCAAAAAGGTCAACACAGGGCTGAAGATATGAAGGAACTATTCCAGAGTGAGATGAGTGAGAAAAAGCAGAGGAAAAGCAGTGGTGGAATGGGGAGCAAAAAGTCCAAAAATTCATTCAAGAGCAAAGCACGGTACGAGTCTATTTTTCTTGCTCTTCCAGAGATGTTAGGGTTTTTTGATGTTTATACTTGCATAGATGATGATGATCTACTCTAAAAATTAAAATAGTAATTAGTCAACAAAAGGTTAGATTAAGCAAGTTCAAAGCTTTTTCAAAGGTGGAAATGCCGTCTAACAGGTTAGCAAAAATCCACATGAAAGTTTAAAGGCCAAGTAATTGCTATCCATATGTAAATCAAGTTTTTAGTACTTACATTTTTCTCATATATTTCATATATGCTAATCAATTTATTTTTATTTTATTTTGATGTCCAGATACAAGCGCAGGTAGAACTGACTTGTCAGTAGCATCAGTTTTGTTGGGAGTGACAGTCCGACACATTGATACTTACGGTGTGCCTATTTAAATGTGGAAGAGGCAATGACTGGTTGTGATGTCGCAATATTATATTTACTCAATTGCAGAGGTAGATGAAATGCATCATAGAGGTGGCCGTTTCCAATCATATTCTTCATTAGATTGCTACAATGTATCAGTTTTGTACCAATTATCATTTATTCCAGTAAGATTGAAAGAAAAGGTGCACACAACACAGAAAAAGATCACTATTATTTTCTAGCAATGAATCAACACAACCTTCTTTTCTAACTTCGAAACATTTACTAGGACAAGCTGCTTTAGTGACATAATCAGGCGACTGATGGACTTATGTTGCAGGCTAAAAGGTATTTTAATATGTTGGGTCATGTTTCATGATGTTAATTAAATTAGATGGGCATTTCAATTAGGTGGGTAAAGTTCAGAGTGTTGCAAACGGCTAGTCTTTCATTAACTTGGTCTATCCCCGAACTAAAAATGGGTTTACTGTAGCTTTTGTCTTTATGTTCCAGTAAGATGCATATCAATATCAGGAAAGTATAGCACTGGGTTCAAAGTTTTGAAGTTCATGTTATGTTAGCTAAGATATACTTATATTTTTTTATTAACAACCAAAAAACGACTCATTACCTATCTAATCAAACATCATTACAAAAAGGTACATAATGTGCAATTTCCTAAAATGCAAGTTTTCCACAACCAAAACCAGCTTTTAATATGCTGCTGCCTAATAGCTCGTCGCAATGAATTGGATTCTAATAACAGTATCCTTTACTGAGTCGAGGGAATAAGCCCAGCCTTGCACTGAGATATGCACTTGCATTATTATTATACGCTAAAAATATAAGTAGACGGCACATAATACAAGGCATCCAAGTTGTACTATCACGTAAGAAACCCAGAAATACACCCACTGGCATATAGTTCCTGTATATTGCTGTGCTGTATAAGAAAAAGAGAAATTTCAGCTACATGTACCAAGCTTCTATAATTGCTGACCTATGAAACATGAAAATGGAAAAAAAAGAAATAAAATAAAATAAAAGAGACTAAAACAAATAAAAACCTAACTTTCTTTTCTTCAGCAATTAATATCATGAATCAGAATAACATTCATAACGTTTCCCAATCTTATTCAGTTCTAAAAGACTAGATCTCTCCTCACTGAAGCCAATGGGCTAGCATATTCTTGTAAGTTATCTTCGAATCAAGCAATTAAGGAATATTCTACCTCCATGGATGTTGTGGGTGTTTATACGCAAGAGAATAAGATTCGAAACCACCATCTGGTTCTCTTCTTTTAACACCCAATCCAGAGCTAGGCGAGGGTTGCACATTAACCCTCAAAGGATCCTCCAATGACCGGCTTTGACCAGGCATTAAAAACTGCCTCAAACCCCCAGCAGCGGCATTTCCGCCTTCATTTGCAAAGCCGAAATTCAGATCGACGTTGGGCCGAAAGGGCCCTGCACCATTGAAACTTGGGGGGGCACCAGCCATGTTCATTATAAATGATGGCTGTGAGTAAGGAGGAACTGATGGAGAATTCAGAATTTGAGGAACCATAGAGGCGGCTGCTACTCTTGTGTCCATCATGTAAGGAATCGAGGGCCCAGCTCCGTAAATTGCTGACATGGACATGTGGGGAGGTGCTGTGGGTCCATTGTACCCAAAAACTTGAGAATGTGAGAATGGAACGGTTGGAATGCCAAGAACACCGCCCATTCTAGCCACATTAGCATCCATCATGGAATCCATAGCCATAGGCGGCTTCCCATTTGGAATGAAATCCTTTCTACTGAGTTCTGCCCTGCTACTACCACCTACTTCAACTCGAGTACCCAATATGGAAATCGCAGGGTCGCCTGGTCTAGATATCCCAAAAGGACGACTGTACAGACCTTGAACCAATGAATCGCCATGAAAAAGAGGTCTATCGTTCAGATCGAAATTTCTCAGTGATGGCTGCATCGATGACGATGAAGAAGCAGGTGAAGGGCTGCGATGGCCATTTTGAGGGTAAAAAAACTGTCTTTCTACCCTCGAATTCGATTGTGGCGCGTCTCCTTCGTTGCTGATCATGTTCAAATCCAAATTGGGTCTCTCTGATCTTCTTGGACGGATTTCCAAGGATGATTCCCCAGATTGCAGTCCAGATATGGGTCTTCCTGGCATCAAGTTCAACATTTTCTCCTCTCCATCCTCTGCCACATTGAGATCGAACTCAAGGCTGCCTTTCCTCTGTTTTGAACTGTTGCTAGATCCCCCGATCTCGAAGATTCTGTCATTATCAGTGATCTTACGGGGGGACGCTGGGCGAAAAGCACTAGTAGCAGCAGATCCTTTCCATCCGAGAATCCCTTCAAACTGCAATGGTGCTGACGGGGATCCAGAAGCTACAGCTGGCCTGGAAGCTGAAACAACTGAAATCGGTGCAGACAAAGTATTCACCGCATGCTCCTCCATGTCATCAGAACACACTTCTTGATTAAGATCAAAATCATTCAGATCGAAGCCACATACACCTTTATCTGTCTTGATTTCTTGTTCTGGAGCCACTTCAGTGACCTGTGAGGACTCCAACTCATGAGTACAATTTTTTGCTTCTGTTTTAGCGTTGTTTGGACTATTTAGGCACGCATCTAATCCATAAGCAGCCTGATTCTGTCCTCTTGGCATGCCTTTATCAGGAACCTCTCTGCCCAGGTCTTGCCTCACATTTATTGAATCGGGGCTATCTGGCCGCCTAATATCATTACTTTCCATGATTTTGTCGGAAGAGGAGCTGCAAGATCGTTTTTTGTAATTCACCTCTCTTTCCACTTCTTGAGCAACCTGTCGAGCAACTTCTAGAGCATCAACCACGCCATAGTCAAGCTCAATATCAGTCTTCCTGTTATTCTGATCCGGACTCTGGGTATCTGCGGTTTTTGTGAAATCATTTCCATCTCTTAAATACTCAGGTACACCACTACTATGCTCGTCATCGTCGTCGTCATCACCTACGACGTCTAACATGTGCGAAAAAGGGGTCTCGATATTCTCTGGTTTCTCCACCTTCTTGTTATTGAGGGACGAGTCAGGCAGAGTGTCAGGAGAGCTAACGTTTTTTGCTGTAGAATTAAGAGCCTGTGCACTAATGTGATGATTAGCATTCCCATTGTCTTTCCCAGATTTTCCTGTATCAATAGACATGCTGTTCAAACCAAAATTACTCTCTTTGGCATCAACATTGCTTTGCACCACAGGTTCAGCAATTTCTTCTTTAGCAGAAAGAGAGATCACTCCAGCTTCCACCTTACTAGAAGGAGAAGCAATCCTATTTGAGTCAATAACCATCTTTGAAGTGTCCAACTCTGACTCTGTAGTTGGTCCTTTTGATATGGAAGTCTCGGTCAAAGTAGTTTCTTCAACAGCACTCGTTGAGACATTTTCCTTCAATGGAGGACTTCCATGCATGGAGTTTGACAAGACAGACGAATTACCAGGATCAGGTGATAAATGCTTCATGTTATTATCAGGTTGTTCTTTCACTTTTACTGATTGAGGACAATTCAAACCCCTTGAGTTCAAATTGTCATCTCTGGCAGAATCGGCTACAATATTTTCTATATTTGCAGCTTTTTTGGAAAGAGAAACATCCACAGCAGCAGACTCACCCCCCTTATTGTTCTCACTGACATCATGATGAACTGCACCGCTATCCATTCCCTGCTTCCAGCTATCAAACAGTGCTCTCGCTCTCTCTTGAACGCGAGAGCTACCATGATCAAGAAGATTATTAACCGTAGTCCATATCCCAGAAGACTCAGACCTATCCTTGCCTATTTGCAGCTTTTCCAAAGCTCTCAACAATGCTGTTAGTGATTCCTCCACGAAGCCATCAGCTGCATCATTTCCATACTTTTTGGCATCCCTCAACCATTCATCAATAAACGAGAGACCGTCTAGTTGAATAAAAAGATCTAGACAATCTCTGTTCTCTGTAGCAGCAATTGTGCTTGCAACAGCAGCCCACTGCCTTGTGGCATCTCCAACATTCTTCACAATACAATCTCTCTCCTTCTGCATTACGGCGACCAGCTCGTGCACTCGAGAAGTTGCTGCGAGCCCATCTTTCATTTCGCTCAAAGTAAAGAAATCTTCTAGTGTCATAGTGCTTCACACCCCAAACCTCAAAGATTCACATAAACCCTCATCGTGGATCAGCCCTTTTCCATCCATAAATATGAGGCAGCTCCAGGAGCAATAATTACAGAACAACCTGCGGAAATCACAGAAAGGAACCTCTAAGATTACACTTCCAGACTAAATATCCGAACCGCAGAAATTTCCTTCAAAGAAGGTGGCCCTACTTATCACTCATTGAGGTGAAGACATGCATCAAACAATGAAGCATACAAAGTTGAGTGACAGAAAGATTAGAACAACCTTGCAACAATATTTTACGTCATCTTCTAGCCAGCTTAGAGTGGAATTTAGCTTGGTGGGTTGATTAATTTTATTTCATCTTCTCTTTCTTTTTAAGACTGTAAAAAAATGGATGTACAAAATATCTAAAGCACTAAAAGCTGTAGAATGATTTAGGAAATTGGCCAAACAAACGCAATAAATTTTTAGTGAAAACTCGTTGTTCCGTAATTAGGAACCGAAAAATTAATGAGCAAAAACAAAGAAATGAATTCTTCGTTAATCCAAAATACGTTACCTATTTAAATGCATAGCATAAAAGCATTTTTCATTGACAAATTTTCAACAGAAGTTGTCATGCATTTCATAAACAACAACTATGGAGATAGTGATGCTGGTGAAATTCTTGCATTATACATAAAAGAAATAGCATTCCATGATTATCGTCAAGTCAGCTAATCCCTCAGGGAACTTAAATTCAACAGACGTTAAAACACACACACAATCATTAATACAAGTATTAAACTATTTAGTTCCCAACATGAAACCACTCTTATTAATGCCCTCAATAAGGACAAGACTCATAAAAGACAATCATCAGAATAAATAATAACTAAGTTTGTGAAGCTCTAGCTAATACAGAGAGTTTTACATATTTGAGACACTAACTGAATGATAACAGTTGCAGAAGTAGAAAAGACAACAGTGGTAATATTAGACTTACCCTTAAAAAGATTAATCTCAGCTTGTGGAATGGAAACTAAAAAAGATCAAGAATTGAGGATAGTTTTCACCCATTAAATATAGTTTGAAACCTGATACTGCACAAATAGATGAATATAAGAACACCAGTAAAACTGAACCAAAAATTGAAAAAGTAATCAGCTTAAAACACAAAATATACAAATAGCTCAATTCAGATACTAGCCAAAACCATACTATACAACGTCAATGCGCTCACATAGGGCAAAGATGGAACCCTAAAGTTCAACCACAATCATACTCCGCAAAACCCTAGGTTTACGGCTGTATATTATAAAGTGAGGTGATTGGATAACACAATTCAAAATTATCCCGATTAATTCAGGAAGACGTGTGATTGGAAAACGCTACGCTCTCTATACACGGATAAATTGACATACCAATAAATCAAAATGTAAACGATGATAAAAGCAAGCGCACCATGAATTTTACCTCAAAAAATAAATTTCGACGGAATCAAATGAAACCCTATCTCCGATTCAGCTCCAACTGAGACCACTTCGGTTTCTGCTTGTTTCTCTCTCTAGAACTTCTCAAGCCAAAGGATATTCAGCTCTAATATCGCAGTTTCTTGCTTAGAAAAGAAGTATTCTTCGTTTCTCCCTTCACATAAGCCTCGCTCGGTCTCTGTCAAGCCCCAATTTGTTATCAAAACAGAGACTAATAAGGAAGCAATGCTTCTTCATCGTGCAAATTGTGTTCCTTTCTATTTTCTAATTTTCCTTTTTTTTCTATGAATTTCTGGAATTTTTATTTTTTAAATACAAATTATTTTGCTGGTCGGGTTTGGTTACGAATTGGGTAAATGCACGTGCCACGCGTAGGAAAGCAGTTGGTTATGAGCCGGCTCGCTAGGGACCAGCAGCTTCGGTTAGCCGGTAACAAGGAGTTCAATTTTGTTAAGAAAATAATCAATGAATATCAATCTATTACTGAAATTTATGAAAAATAAAAATAACTGTCAATTTTCGGGTATGCTATAAGTAGAAAAGGTCCAAGCTGAAAAAGAAAGGAGCACACATAATTGTCTATGGCTCCACACTAATGGCTTTGCCCTTTAACTTGTAAATCACATGACAATTGCACATATGAATTTTAGATTGCGATGTTCCAACATCTCAATATGTGATATATGTAAGGCTTGTAAGATGCATCCCGTCGGTTGCATCGGGCTGTTGCAGTCAACTCCAGATTTCAAGTTATTTTCTAAAACGTTTCTTCAATCTACATTATATATAGTCGCAATAAGACATGGTTAATCTCAGATATAAATCACGAATATTTTTTCAAAATTTCATGAAGGGACATAATTTTATAATGATTTTCCCTTGATCTCGAAACTTATGTGATTGCATTCATCCTAAAATATTATAATTTAATTATTTGATAGATTATTGCTCACTCGTTTTGTATAAGATGTGTCAAATTAGTAGATTTTACAAGTTTTGTAAGTGGTGATGCTAACAAATTTCAAATAATTACTTCATATTTTAATTATTTAATCAATCTAAACATTACTATAAAATTGTGTTTTTATCACTGATATTTTTTATTTGATAATATAACAAAAAGAACAAACCTGTGTTTTAGGTGTGTAGGATTGGTAATGAATGTATTTGTTATGTATGTTATTTAGACTATATGTTCTTTTCAAATTCACATTAAATTCAACCTGTTTCGGTTTGAAATTAGTAACACGACTTCATATATATTCTTTCATATTTTTACTATAATTCAAATAAAACACATACTTCCATTAGAGTGGTGACCTTAATTATTAACATCACTAACGTTGATGTTTACATCTTAATTAATGCATTGTAGTAGTAATGATAGTTTTTTTTTTGGTAAAATGACAGCTTTAATTATTCAAGAATTGCAAACCTAAGTTAACAACCATAAAAGTAATAGAATAACAAAATTATAGGTTGATGTATTTTTTGCATAACCCAAATATTGTAAAAAAGGTAAGAAGTATAAAAAGGCTAAAAAACAAGAAAGTGTGTGGCAATAATAGGTCCTATCAAAGAGTACAAAGGTCGCCTTCTTGCAAGCAAGCAAGTGTGAGAGTGAGTATGACATTGAATTGAAATGGCTTTTTGTCTAAGTAGGGAAAAAACTACATTAATACCAAAAAGATAATTGCATGTGATCCTAACCTAAAAGACTGCAAATTTGCTGCCAGAAGAAAATTATTGTCAAAGGATTCTAGCTTGACTTAGCTTGTTTTTGTTCCTTTTCACGTGCTAGACTTTTAAGCATATTTTGAATGGTTCTTATTCTATGAACGAAGTTTCTTTCTTTTTTTTTCAGTCTACAAAATGCCCTTGTAAACCCAAAATTCTTATTTTACAATATTTGCCTCAATCTCATGTAATATTATAATTGGAGTTAATATCGTCTTCTTCCGTACAAATTTGTGTTCTAAAAGAATGAATCAAATATTGATCATACTTTATTTTCTTAATTAAGATAAAAATAAATACATATAATACTTATATGACATGTTGTAATATTTTGTATACAAAGTGTCACGTTTGTAAAAAATTTGTGTCACTAATATTACATGAAGTGAATGTCTCACTTTGATAGTCTGGAGAATTAAGAAAATTATATACCGATCGTACATAAGGCATACGGTTACGTGATCCTATTTTTCTACTCAACATGACATTAAAGTTTTTATATTAAAGTTTAAAGGGTAATGTATAGACATTTATAAGATTGTAGGGCATAAATTATCACATACCGCTCATGGAGAAAACATACCAAAACTCGGAGATTGCATTATGCAAAAGGCGAAAATCGAACGCCAATGAACCCATACCGCTCAACCACAAATAGATTTCTTACCGCTCTTAATAAATTTAAGAGCAGATTATGGCTTTTGGTCCACTGTTGACAAGACATAGAATAAGAACAATATGAGAAATAAATTTGATCTAAACCCTATACAAGCTAAGATAGGAACAATTAAAAAGAATATTCTTTATTCACAAACAAAACACAAGATATACACACAAAATACCAAATTGATTCTATACAATTGTTTATTTAATTTTTTCCAAATAATGTTAAAAAGTTGAAAGTCAAAATTTGATTAGTGCCAAGTTCAACTCATTCAAATTATGTTGCTGTACATACATGATCTATTAATTTCCAAATTAATCTTAACATTCAAACTTAAAAGCTATGGTCTTTGAAAGTCAAAGATTCAACTGGTCACTATCATTGACAACAAGAAAGTAAACATTAAAAGCCCAAAAGGATTAAATCACAGAACAGATTAATTTGAAAATAGTGACAGTAAAAGAGTTTTAAACTTTATCAATAAAATTTTAGGTGAACTGCCATTTAGACCAAACCGAGGTTATTGATGAAATTAAGGATGAACCAAACTATTTACCTATTTGAATTCAATTTTTTTTTTGTTGATACGGGGCCTCTAGATTTGTAGAATGTCAAAGACAAACAAATAAAATATAATTATATCAAAATTACTGTCCCCTTAAGGTGTACATGGGTTCTTTTTAATGCAATAATCAAGAATTACTAGAGGTCAACTACCATTTGCTCGGGCATACGGGTCGGATATAATCTATTAATATCATAATGTAATACATTAATTAACAAAATACCATGTGGTATGCAAATGCCTAATTAATTATATGCTATGAATAAAGCTCTAAAATAACTCCATGCATATATAAATATTTCGCCATACTACTTGATACTACTTTCGACATGTTTGTCACGGAATCCAACTAAAAATGCTTAGTTTAGAAAATTTCGGAGTTCCTCTCAATAATCTAAAGAAAAAAAAAAAGAAAATATGAACGTAGCAAAGTGTATATACGCTGAAGTAGCTCCGGAAAGGAAAGCCAATTTAGCCCACCTACTTGAAAAGCCTACTGTTACAGTTAGCCAACTTCCTTAAAACTAGACCACAGAGAAATTATTTTTGGTTGAATAACAAAACACAAATTGTGTTTCTTTTAGGGAAAATGGTTTGTATTAAGACCACAAAGAAATTAGTTTTGGTTAAATTACAAAAGATCAATTGTGTTTTGAAAGGAAAATTTTTGCATATTAAGAGGGAAAAAGTGAGCAACCCAAGCATTGTAAGATGACATCCAAACCCTTGTTACCTCATCATGTTGAAGTGCACAATCTATAAAATATCAAAATGTGTCAATACATTAGCGGTTCGAGATACCAAACAAAAAGCACAAGAATAAAATGACCGAGTCAAGTCCTTGCGATCCGAAATCACTATTAGTTAAAGCTTCAAAGACGAACCAATTGTGTTTTTTAGATTAAGTTGATTATCAAAAGTACGGAAATGCAGAAACGTACAAAAACTGATTCATTCAAAAACCACAACGAATTCTCAAAACTGTATATGAACATAATGCAAACCCAGCCACCGGGACCACACCAGAGAATGATTAGAAACTTGAGTTTGCCAGAAAAAGCTGCTGAATTTTACAGGATTAAGGTTCTGAAAATATCCACAACTATTAAAAGTGGGAATGAATCTATTAAAAGGCTGATTATTAAAAAGCAAACCCAAAATATCACACAAACTATCCGCACAAATCACAATGGAATCCCTTAAGCAGATGATGTTCTCCATTGCAGCTCAATCTGAACCTTGCCGTTCCTGGAGTCTATCAGATGGTATTTCTCATTTGTTCTTCTGTTGTTAACCACATCAGCTAGCTTTATATCCACGTAACCCAAGCTTTCCTGTTTCAAGAATTGTTGTTTTTATAGGACACAAAATGATTTCAGCCATTTGCATCATCTTGAAATCTTACCTTGGGGTGAAGTAGTCCCATCCTTGAGGATGCACTCACAATTTCTACATGGAGTCTGTCATTTGTGGGCGGTTCCTCTAGCATGAACTGAAACTCCTCATCCCATCTCGGTGATCTATTTTTCTTCACAAGCTGTATGTAACCCAAGGCATGATCGTTATAATTGCGTATATGAACATTACCATTGTAGTTCGAAGCCCAAATGCATCAATACCCCCCTACACTAGGTAACTTTTGCCAGATGGCACCCTGAACTTTCAAAAATTCCACTTGGCCTCCTGAACTTCGTAAAAGTGCACTAGTTTTCCCCCTCAACACCATGTGTCGACTTATGATTGGTGATGGAAAAATCAGAAAAGATATATATGAATAGTCAAACCAACCATAATATGACATGTAGCGTCGAGGGGCAAACTGGTGTACTTTTACCAAGTTCAAGGGGGCCACGCGGGAATTCTAAAGGTTTAGGGTGGCATCCAACAAAATGTTGTCAAGTTCAGGGGTCCTGATATATGGGAATTTACACTTTGCACCGGGAGTTTGGAACACCCAGCTCCCTTTAGATACCCAAATGCTATTAATTTCTATAATTTAATTCATTTTGAGACATATGCGGAGTCCAAACACCTGGCTACTGGTATAATTTCTCCTAGCGCACTTACAATATGAAAAAATGCATCTTAAAAGGAGTATTTGTGTGGTTACCTACCTTTGTTTTTCTCTCCTCTCCTCTAAAAAGTAAACGAACATAAGGATTTGTGTGGTGTTTTCCTTCAACATCTTGAGCTTCATGCACAACAATGACAAACAAACCACCGCCAGCTGGTGTTCCTTCTGGAGCTTTTTGTACTGCATTTGAATCTTCAATGTCGTCTGGTATCTGGTCTTCCTTGAAAGGTTTGTATGTCAGTTCCAAAACAATCTGACCTCGCGATTTCTCGTTTTGAGGATCATTTGGATCCATGTTTTTCAGTAGATCAAGTGTAACAACTTTTGGCTCATCAGCTGTGAGCTCTTTCAGTGGAACAACATTCATACCCATCTTGTCATGTTTGCCAACCTAAAAAAAGAAATAAAATAAGAAGCAGCAGTATCATTTTGACTTGAAAGTTTACTGAATAAACTTTGGTTCAATATACTGTGGCTAATCAGTGGTCATCCTAAAACATATAATTTGTGATCATTGGTGCCATTAAGCATAGAGAATTGAGGAGATTGAGACAAGAACTTACCTGTTCCCAGTCATGAACAAGAATCTCTAGGGCTTGAGATTCTGGATCTTTAACGACAATGTTAAATTCCTCGTTCCATTCAGGGTTCAAGTTTTTGTGCTTCACAGTGGTCTTTTTTGAAGGGAGTTTATCCTCTGTGAGCTTTAATTTCACATAAGGATCTGATGCTCCAAGAAAATCTTTCTTTTTAAGCTTCATTGCCTTCACAACCTTCACTGTCAAAATCCCAACCGGCCGCTTTTGAGCTCTGTAAATTTTTTAAGATAAAATTGTAAGTAACTTTTGAAGTAAGAAGAGCAGAACACGAGAAAATAACGAGAGAGAACACATTTACTTTGCAGGATCAAGGATTGGAACTTGCAGAGCTTTCGGCCATAAATACATGTTGGCAACTTGATCTTTAATAAGCTCCTAATAGAGGAAAAATGAGAAATATGTCAAGAAAGCATTTATTGGGGTGGATTAAAATGGCCAAGGGGTATGATGACACCTTTTACTGGGGTTAAAAGCCTTCAAATTTTTAGTTTTCTTTTACACAATTTTCATTTAAAACAAATGTTCTTCCAGTATAATCATTAGATTTGTGTTTTTTCAGTTTAACTGCTGTCATGACAAGTCAAACCTTACACCCAAATGCCATCTCAGCTCTGAATCATATCAAGGCGTTATTGTTCAATGACTATAGGGACTTTTTCCTCCTTTTACAGAGAAGACATTGCACTACTGGCTAGGAAGCAAAACGGTAAACTGGAAAAGAATGAAGAAACTGTAGATGATCATTATCACCTGGACAAATCTGTATAAGCCAGGAATGGCCATGGCATCTGCTCCAAGCAATTTCAGTCCAAAGTCAACTTGAGGCTGCAATGTATACAAACAGAGATGAGATGGTATTGCACACTGCAAATGTTTTGATATGTAAGTTTTGACAGTTAATTGTCTCTTACCTTCTCCATGAGTGAGACGAATATGTTTGCAAAACAAGGAAAGGTAGGAACCAAAGGCTTAAGGGTGATCCTTGGAGAGGCAAACACTTGCAAATCAACCACCTGAAAAATTTAGTTATCACAATCTAACTAAATTCTCTTCACAAATTATTATATTTTTACATTTTTCCCT